>KZ652586.1:49510-67834 GCA_001010745.2 Gerris buenoi
ATATATATATATATATATATATACATATATATATATATAAAGTTTTATAAGACCTATTTTTTCGTGATCAGGGGCCTTTGAAACGTATTTTGGCCACATTCCCGGGTCCAACTCCCGCCATGAGGGTGGCTCCATTAGCGAATTTTTTCCAATGGAAATTTGCTAACAAGGTCCAAACCCAAGAAGTTGGATTAAAGTATATTACATTCAATTAAGTAAATTAAATTTTAAATAATAAAGGTGACGTAATCGGGAGTGCTACTCATTTTCTCTCATGGTAGGGCCGGATGTCGTCGTAAAGATATTTTGACACTTTATTTTTATCGGTCCGCACGAGGAATACGTTGGTCCCTAAGTCCTTTTCTATTACATATGGACCCTTCCACTTTGGCGCGAATCCAGCGTGTATGCCCCGTACTTTATCTGACAAAGTATGGTTGCGGAGTAAGACCCTCTGACCGACTGAGAAACCACTCACTCCCTCACGGCGCTGCTCTTCTTCTGCCTGCTGGGATCGTGCTTGGCGATATTCTGCTCTCCAATCTCCCGGTTGTTTCATTCTGCGGCCCAGCATTGCTTCGGCAGGGGTAGTACCAAGGCCCGTATTCCCACGCTGTCTAAGTTGGAAGAGAATTTCCGGAAGCGCTTCATCCCATCGAACGTGATTCGCATCGCGCAGAGCAATCCTGATTCCCTTCTTCAACTCCTGGTTGCGGCGTTCGGTCGGGTTGGCTCGGGACTGATAAACCGGGGTAGTCCATGCCTCACATCCCCATCGCTGAAGTGCTTCATTCCACTGCTTTGAAACAAACTGAGGACCGTTGTCGCTCAGTATAGCCCTAGGATAGCCGTAAAGGGTAAAGACTTCTCTCTCGAGAAGTGTGGCTATCTTCGTGGAGGTGGCCTTGTTTAAAGGAAACGCTTCTACCCAACGGCTATGTAAGTCGGTGTATACAAGGAGGGAGGTTTTCCCCGTCCGGGATCTGGGGTACGGACCCATTAGATCAACGGCGCCCACTTCCCAGGTGGAGTGTACTTTTCTGGGCGTAAGTGGAGCGCAGGTTTGCGTCCGGTGAGAGGCTTGTTCCCCAGACATACTTCACACGTACGGACATACTTTCGTATGTCGCGTGTCATGCATGGCCAGTAGGTTCGGCTGCGAACGGCGCGGCACGTTTCCTCAAAGCCTGGATGTCCCACCAGGCACCGGATGATCGTGGTACCTTGTTAAAAGTTCTGGACGGAGATGCTCCGGGGCGTAGATTCGGGGAGCTTAACTGTTAATGTAGTATAGCCGGTGATTTATTATGTTGAAGTTTCGTCGTTGGCGATTCCAGGCTCGCCTCTTTCTCGCAGTAGGGGGCACCTTCTCCTCCCGAAGCCATTCAATGATCTCTACGAGCTTCGGATCGAGGTGCTGCTCGTCATGCAGCCGGTTCATCAGCTCATCGGGGTGTTGACCGGTGTTAATCGCGCAGAGTCTTTCTTTATGCTGTTCTCAAAGTGGCGGTGTATCAACGTCTGGGAGTTCTCCGTCTGAGTCTACCGGATCGCGGGAGAGTGCGTCGGCAGCCTGGTTCAATTTTCCGGGACGATGTTGAAGAGTGAAGTTATATCCCATGAGGGCTAAAAACCATCGATGGACCTTGCTATTCACATCTTTGTTGCGGGTCATCCAGGTCAACGCGCTTTTGTCAGTTAACAGGGTGAATGTCCGTCCCTCCAGTATCATCCGGAATTTCCCAACTACCCAGATTACAGCTAAGGCTTCTCTTTCCAACGACGTGTACCGTCTTTCCGTTTCACTTAGCTTTCGGCTTGCAAAGATCATCCTTTTCCTGATATAGTACAGCGCCTAAGCCAATCTCTGACGCATCCGTTTGTAGAAATACATTTAATTCAGGATTAAAATGTGACAAGCTGGGTGCCGCTACTAGTTTGGCCTTTATCGTTTCAAAAGCATGATCCTGCACACTTTGGTCCACTTCCATCTCACTTTAGCCTTAGTAAGTTCTGTTAGTGGAGTGGCTATCTCGGCAAAATGATCAAAGAAATCCCCGTACCACTGGCACAAACCGATGAACTGTCGTATTCCCTTCTTGGTGGTTGGTTTCGGAAATTCAGCCACAGCGCGCAATTTCTCTGGTTGAGTGGATATTCCATAGGGAGACAGATGGTGTCCTAAGAAGTCGACTTCTTGTGTCGCTATCTCGCATTTCTCCACGTTGCATGTGAGTTTATGCCTCTCTAGCCGTTCAAGCACTAAGTTCAAGCGGGTTAAATGCTCCTCGAATGTGTTCCTGTGAATGATTACGTCGTCAAGGTAGACTTCGACAAATGTCCCTATAAAGCCACGAAACACTTCTTCCATAAGTCGTTGAAACGTCATAGGGCTGTTCTTCAGATTGAACGGCATAACAAGAAATTCGTACAAGCCTAACGGAGTTGGGAAAGCGGTTAAGTGTCGAGATTGCTCGTCGAGTTCGACTTGCCAATACCCAGATTTAAGGTCAATCTTCGAGTAAAACTGGGACCCGTTGAAACGGCGTAACTGATGGTGGAGGTTCGGCATGGGGTATGCGTCGTCTTCGGTTACCTCATTCACTTGTTGATAGTTGACGCAGAATCGATATTTTCCGTCCTTTTTCTTCACGAGCACCACGGGACTGGACCAAGGAGATTTGCTGGGTTGAATGACGCCGGTCGCTTCTAATTCTCTCACCTGCTCACATATTACTGCGCGTTTCTCGTCATTGTACGGGTACGGGGGCAAACGGCGTGGGATGACATCTCGGATCTTAATATGGTGGAGTATTGTTCGTGTTCGGCCAACTCCACTAAAACAGGGGGCGTGACTCTTCATGATATCTCTGATTTTTCTACTTTGAGAGGGATGGAGGTTGGGATTAATAATTTCTTCTGGTACGGCGGTCTCTTCTTCTTGCTTGTAGCACTTGCGCCAACTCACGGTGGTTCTTTCCTGACGCCCAATGGAACAGTTCTGGCCTTCATAATCAATTATAACAGCGTGTTCGCGGAGCCAGTCGTTGCCTAGGATCAGGGTGTAAGAAGAGTCATCGAGTACACAGGCCCGAACCGAAAAATATCGACCCTGGATCTGCAGGGGTAACTCCACCTTCCCACTAGCGTTACCGTGTACCTTCGACGTGCCGAGATTGACGACTTTGCGGCGGTTGTCGATTTGTCTTGAGTCCGGATGTCTTGAAAGAGCGAGGCAAATAAACGACGTAGAAGCTTGCGTATCTACCAGGGCCTTGTACTCACTTCCGTCGCTTAATCGGAACGCGATAGTCGGACTATTATCTTCGGGACTAAATTCTAAATGAAGGAGCCGTTCAGGGGGTTGAGAGTTCGAGGCTCCGGTGCGAACCCTCACTGCTGGTTTCCCGACTGATTTCCTGGTCGTGTTTCGGGGTTAGGATTCCGGGGGTTTTCTCGGCGATTACCATAATTAAACTGTCGGTTTCCTGGTGGGTGATAAGTATCCGGGCGTCTATAGGTGAAGTTGTTGGGTTTTGGGGTTTCGGCGGACTCCACAGATTGATCCGTTTCAATTCGCCGAGCCAGTGAAATAAATTTTGATATATTGTTAGTAGTACCCAATCGTAGTAATTGTCTAAGATTCGGGGCTACCAACTCGATGACCTGACTGATAAACGTGGGATCGGGTTCGTTCGGATATAGGCGACGAAAGAGTGCATACTTTTCTTGGAGAAACTTTTCCACTGTTTCACCCGTCTTCTGCTTGTCACCGTGAAAGCTAGCCCGCAGTGCCGACATTCTACTCGGGGATCCGTAGCGTGTAGTTAGGAAGCTGGTGAAATCTTCCCAAGTAGCGTCGGGGATGCACTGGGTCTGCCAGATCTTCTTGACTTCACTGCTAAGATGCTTGTTGGCCGCTTCCACCNAGTCATACAGTTAACAACTACACACATACAATTCTCATTCATACCATCACTCATTCATACCAAAGGGAATAATTAACAGAATAATAATAAGATAATCAAAAAAATAAATTGAAACACTCCTCATCAAATTATATATAATACTTATAAAAAGTTGATAACTTGAATGGAAGTGTTGGCTTAGAGGTAACATGACTGCTGTCATGCTTAACACTTAGACAGTTTCTGAATGAAATATAAAATATCAGTAACAGTCACACAAGAGGTAATAAGAAGGAGAGAACTCAGAAGAATAGAAAAAAGTTAGAAAGACCCCTCCCACAAAAAGCCAGCCTATCATCATTCTGAAACTTAGCCCTTTTTCAACTGTTAGCTTTTTACTAATGATATCATTACTTTTTGCTGCCTTCAGCATCGTTGGTGGTGTCTTGAAGTTTTACGAGGCACAAGAGAGAGTAAAGGGCCAGTGCATTTTCTCCATATATATATAAATTGTCTGAACTTCGTGTTTTTGAGGTTGCTGAATCCAAATTTGAAGTCTAAATATTACTACTACATAAAATACAACGGCTAAATACTACATAAAATCGAGATGTTGCCCCATTTTTTAGTTGTTGGCCCCTAAATGTTTCAGGTGCTCTTACTTTACTAAACAGTAATCCTGTAGAATAATGTCAGTTAAAATCATATATTCGTCTCAAAACATTTGTTAAATACCTGAAAAATTAACAAAAATACAAGTAAGAGAAAAAAAAATCTTAAAAACATAAGTTAAGGAGACATTTTATTGACTTTAGAATCTTATTCTTCGTGATTAGAAGATATTTATCTACCTAATATTATTTTTTTAGGGTGAAAAATTGGATTGAAAAACCAAAATCTCTGTGCATTTTCCGTGACAGCTGTAGATCTGTAGGTATAGGATATATAGTCCAGTCATTTGGTGACAGAAATTAGTCGATCCAGGAAAAAATTGCTGAAGAATATTTCTCAACGGATCTTTATGTTTATGGGGGTGCTGTCTCATCCCTAAATTTACAGCTTCTTCCCCTTCGATCATCTATTCTCCTTTTAAGTTTCTCCAACGAAAACCCAAATAAAATCACCATTTATGTAAATAAATATATTATAGTATTTCATATAATGTCCAAAACATGGATTTAAGAGTAAAAGTATTATTTGTTGACAAAAAATAATATAAAATCTTACAAAACATGCATAATAAATCTTTACAAAGTAAACCACGCGAACATTGAAAAAATATATAGTGTGCAAACTAAAGTGTCCAAGGCAAGGAGATCTACTATGTAAAAGCTGTAAATTTAGGGTTGAGACATCGTTGCATCGATGTTTTAACTATTGATGTTCCCCCTACGTAAATTACAGAGGTTTAGGGTAGAGACAAAAGGGAGCTGGGAGAACTATCTTTCGACCAGATCCAAGATAATCAAAAAAATATCACTGCTTTATTAAAACATTTTTTATAGGGCACAAAAAAAGACACCGATTACGCAATTTTAGATGAAATCTTTTGATGCATTTGATTTCGATGTTTCTTCAGGTCATAATCGATTATTTAAATGTTTTATGATCCGATGTAGTGATTTTTTTATAACGAACATCTACATAGATGTCTCAACCCTAAATTTACAGCTTCTTCCTCCTCGATCATCCATCATCCTTCTAAGTAGCTCCTTCTAAGAAAAACTAAATAAAATCCACCATTATTGTAAATAAATATTTAGTATTGCATCTAATGTCCTAAAACATGCATTTAACAGTAAACAATGCAAATGTAATTGAGTATTATTTATTGACAAAACATGATATAAAATCTTAAAAATCATACATAAAATCTTCACAAAATAAACCTTGCAGACATTAAAAAAATCTTTAGTACAAACAAAAGTGTCCAATGCAAGGAGACCTATACAATGGATTCATGTTGCCAGTGGTCATAATAGTCCAAAAAGGAGGTGAGGAGGGAGTTCTCTGAAATGTTCAAGAAATCTTGTAACATGTCTAAAGGTGGGTTGCGAAAAGTTGTTTTTTATTTTGGTTGCCCCCTCCCCTTCCCAAAGAGGGGAGGCTCCCCCCACCACACGAACAGGGATAAGGGTTCCCTATGGTGAGGGTTGAGGGATATTTCGCGCGCTTAGTATGCTAAGGATTAAGAGATTTAATGAATACCAAAAATATCGTAATGGCATTTATGCTACTAAGGATGCCCGGTTAGGGCAACCAGTTGGGTATACTAGGCTTTGAATGTATGGTCCATCTTTAGCGCGCTCTAGTGGCCAAAAGAAAAAAGCTTTTGAGCTAGTTTTGATTTTATTTTTTAGAAAATTTCATCAGCTTTCTTTTTTATAGGAAGTAACTTTTCTCTAGGATAAGTCGTTTCGGAGTTATAAGCGAAAAACTAAAAAAAAAAAAATCAAAAATTTATGGTTTTTCGCCATTTTTATGGTGAAGCCATATCCAAATCTAGTCGATAACTAGATTTTCAGATTCAGCACCTCCAAAAACATAAAGATCCGTCGAGAAAAACTCTTCAGCAATTTTATCCTGTTCAAACTACCAAATGACTGGACTAATACTTGGATTTCAGATTCGGATTCAGCCCACAAAAATACTTTCATCCTGGTGCTTCTTTTTTTGCAGAACTTAGGTATAATTATTATTCAAATCGGTACAAAATTATATTTACCAAATTTTTAAAAATATAAACAAATGACACAGCTTTAAATTACAAATTAGCTTTTCAAATAATATGCAACACAATAACAGACATTTAAAAAAGTAATTGATTGACACGGCACTCAGTAAAAAGTTTACCGTTATGTTCTCAGCAAATAGGAGAAATTTGTGATATAATAAATACTTGATTCAAAAAGGGTTGGTGTGGGATTTGAAATAAAATCTCAAAACATGAAATCTTTTCGGATATAAGTTTCTAGCTATTCTGAAAGTCACTTACAATTTTTATGATGAGTGCGTGAGTTACAAAAATGCACACTTTTAAACTCTCCCCTGTTGAATAGGCTGAATATTAGACGCTCATTTTTTACAGTATCCTAATTTACTTAAGCTTAATCTACTAATCTTTCAAAAGCCCATCGTAAGAGGGACTAAACACTGCATGCTAACTGGAACTTGGCCCTGTGAAATGCTCATGCGCTAAGGTTATAATTATATATATTTGAACACTACCGGGAGGAAGCTTTAAATTCCTTAAACTAAGAATGAATTCCTGGACTGACTATTTTACAAAATATTAATAAATATATAAATATTTTACGCAACAATTACGCTTCTATATAATATAAAAATCTATTTTATCTTCAGTAGGGAGAAAAAGTTATGATTTTGGATTAGTTAAGAGGTACTAAAGTAATCTTTTTTTCCCTGAACTCAAAAGTTAGGAAAAAAGTAAAAGTAGGGAGAAAAAGCAGGATTGCCAACTAAATTATTTAAAATAGTAGAGAATGAATGGCTAATGTAATGAAGTTGTTGAAATCAGGATGGCGACACTGCTTTGCTACCTTAATTATCATTGTTTATAACCTGAGCCAAATAACTTTCTATTTGAGTTTAAATCCAATTCTTATACCTTTGTTATTAACATTGAATCTCTTGTATCTGTTATTAAAAGTACTACCATTTATTGTAATTAACATAGTGAGTAGGCTTCCGCGAGTAGACTTGTTATAAACAGACTTATCGCTTCTACTACTGGAAGCATCTTCAGTGATGTGGTGCATAATGATGTTAACCCGAAACAAACACAAGAAGAACTGACGACTAGATAGAAGAAAGGCGTTTTTAGGGTTTCGAGGTCGTCCTAGAAACCCTTATGCTTTTGGTAGTTCGTCCGTCCGACCGTCGCAACTTGGATTATATCTCCCAACCTACTGACGCTATTGACTTGAAATTTGGTATATAAGTTAAACTTTTTTGCCCAAAAACAGAAAACCTATTGCGAACTTTAACACTCCAAATTTCTGCGATCTGCGATCAATTGCGATCACCGCGCAATATTTTACATTTTTTGTAATTTTCAAGTTGGGTATCATTTCAAAGGTATTGAAATGTAGATTACAAATATGTATCGCATTTTCAAAATGGCGGCCATTTTACCCCCCAAAAAATTCAAACAAACCCAAAATTTACCCCCCCTGCACTACCCCATTAGAATAGGTCCTAAAATAAGGCAAAAATACATAAATATAAATCTCTGTAGTCCAATAAAATTTCCAGGAGTTGATTTAAAAAAAGTAAAATTTTAGAATTTTTAGGGGGGCGTAACTAGGGGGCCCCAAAATTTTTGTGATTTGAAAAATCGAAGTTGGGTATCATTTGAAAGGTATTGAAATTTGGTTCACAAAAATATATTTTGTTTCCAAATTGGCGGCCATTTTACCCCCCTAAAAATTAAAACAAAACGCAAAAAAAAATGTCCCCCCCCCCGCTAGCCCAATAGGACAGGTCCTAAAAATAAGGCAAAGACACAAAAATATGCGTCTCTGTGGTCCAATGATATTTCCGGAAGTTGATATAAAAAAGTCAATTTTTAAAAATTTTAGGGGGGCGTAACTAGGGGGCCCCAAAATTTTTGTGATTTGAAAAATCGAAGTTGGGTATCATTTGAAAGGTATTGAAATTTGGTTCACAAAAATATATTTTGTTTCCAAATTGGTGGCCATTTTACCCCCCTAAAAATTAAAACAAAACGCAAAAAAAAATGTCCCCCCCCCCGCTAGCCCAATAGGACAGGTCCTAAAAATAAGGCAAAGACACAAAAATATGCGTCTCTGTGGTCCAATGATATTTCCGGAAGTTGATATAAAAAAGTCAATTTTTAAAAATTTTAGGGGGGCGTAACTAGGGGGCCCCAAAATTTTTGTGATTTGAAAAATCGAAGTTGGGTATCATTTGAAAGGTATTGAAATTTGGTTCACAAAAATATATTTTGTTTCCAAATTGGTGGCCATTTTACCCCCCTAAAAATTAAAACAAAACGCAAAAAAAAATGTCCCCCCCCCCGCTAGCCCAATAGGACAGGTCCTAAAAATAAGGCAAAGACACAAAAATATGCGTCTCTGTGGTCCAATGATATTTCCGGAAGTTGATATAAAAAAGTCAATTTTTAAAAATTTTAGGGGGGCGTAACTAGGGGGCCCCAAAATTTTTGTGATTTGAAAAATCGAAGTTGGGTATCATTTGAAAGGTATTGAAATTTGGTTCACAAAAATATATTTTGTTTCCAAATTGGTGGCCATTTTACCCCCCTAAAAATTAAAACAAAACGCAAAAAAAAATGTCCCCCCCCCCGCTAGCCCAATAGGACAGGTCCTAAAAATAAGGCAAAGACACAAAAATATGCGTCTCTGTGGTCCAATGATATTTCCGGAAGTTGATATAAAAAAGTCAATTTTTAAAAATTTTAGGGGGGCGTAACTAGGGGGCCCCAAAATTTTTGTGATTTGAAAAATCGAAGTTGGGTATCATTTGAAAGGTATTGAAATTTGGTTCACAAAAATATATTTTGTTTCCAAATTGGTGGCCATTTTACCCCCCTAAAAATTAAAACAAAACGCAAAAAAAAATGTCCCCCCCCCCGCTAGCCCAATAGGACAGGTCCTAAAAATAAGGCAAAGACACAAAAATATGCGTCTCTGTGGTCCAATGATATTTCCGGAAGTTGATATAAAAAAGTCAATTTTTAAAAATTTTAGGGGGGCGTAACTAGGGGGCCCCAAAATTTTTGTGATTTGAAAAATCGAAGTTGGGTATCATTTGAAAGGTATTGAAATTTGGTTCACAAAAATATATTTTGTTTCCAAATTGGCGGCCATTTTACCCCTAAAAGAATTCATTAAGCGCATACCGAAGATAGTAAAGAATAATAATATATGCACATCTTAATTTTTAAAAGTGAACAATAGATGTTTTTGTTTAAAAAAATATATAATAATAATTATAATTAATTCTATGACCGAAGAAACCCTTTTAGTAACTTGCTGGCAAGTACTTGACAGGATTTTTATATAGGTTTTTTAGACTTTAGATTACACCTGGATGTTCCAGCGTTTTCTTTACTGGGGGAAATCCTTTGTCGGGATGATGCAATCTGGCAGGTGCTGCCTTCGTTGGTGTTCCTATGTTGTGATGATGCAATCAGGCAGGTGCAGCCTTCGTCGGTGTTCCTTTGTCGGGAAGTGACTGAGGTGCTGTCTCTTGCAATCTGCTTGGTGCAGGTCAAAGTTTGCTGATCAAAGTTTTCCAAAGCATTATTGCTGACGAAACTAAAACTATAAGAAAACTATACCGGCGATATCCGGCTCGGCCCGGATTTTTTGCCGATGGAATTAAATTAGGAAGCCTAAATTAAATCGGCCCAACTGCCGGCGTGGCCGTGATTTTGCCGATGAAACTAAAACTATTAAAAACTATACCGCTCAGATGCCGGCTCGGCCCGTATTTTTCTCATGGAATTAAATTAGGAAGCATAAACTAAGAAGGCCCAATTTCCAGCCTGGCCCGGATTATTGCTGATGAAACTAATACTATTAAAAACAATACCGGCGAGATTGCTGGCTGGGCCCGGATTTTTGTCGATAAAACTAAATTAGGAAGCCTAAATTAAATCGGCCCAATGGCCGGCGTGGCCCGGTTGTGCAATCTGTCAGGTGCAGTTTTCGTTAGTCTTCCTATGTTGTGATGATGCAATCAGGGAGGTGCTGCCTTCGTCTGTGTTCCTATGTTGTGATGATGCAATCAGGCAGGTGCTGCCTTCCGAGAAAGGGTGAAACCAACCTCTCTGTTAAAGTTCTCCGGCTGTTTTTAGATCTCAATAGCCTCTCTTACCGCACCCTGCCATGATACCTATTAACAGATACGAGTAACCGGCTGTCCTCAAACTTGATGAAATGGCCTGTTTTGTCCGAATGCTGAGCTACTGCTGATCTGTGATCACTGTTTCTCCCTGCTATCACGTGTTCTTGTAGGCGGGTTGAGATCAGTCTCCCAGTTGGCCCGATATAGTTTTTGCCACAACTACAAGGGATTTGTTATACACCGCAGGTCTTGTGGTGAAGCTGTCTTTTGGCGATTTCAGGAGGCTTCTGGTGGTCATGTTAGCGTTGAAGGTGGTCCTGATGCCGTATTGTCGAAGAATCCTGCTTATCTTATCTGTCGAACCTAGGAACACAGACGAAGGCAGCACCTACCTGATTGCATCATCACAACATAGGACCACCAACGAAGGCAGCACCTGCCAAATTGCACCATCCCGACAAAGGATTTCCCACTAAAGAAACAAGGTATAATCTAAGGTCTAGAAAACCTGTATAAATACGCCGATCTTCTCTCCAGTCGTCGGTTCATCTTGTGTCTGCTTCAGGTCAACAACACGGGGCACCACATCCCTAAAGATGCTTCCAGTAATGGAAGCGAAGCGTTGGACTCTAAATCTTTCGTGGCGTGGATTTCACCGAAAACCCAAGCTGTTTATAATTATTGTAATTTATTAAAATAATAAATAAAAGCTGTGCAATGAATGAAAAAGTGTATTTATCCCAACTTGTGATAAAATATTGTATGTACCTCGGGAGTAAAGAGCCATTATTCCCTCTGCTTCGCCACAAGAACCAACTTTTTTGCTCAGGGAATAATGGCTTACTTTACTCCCTAGGTGCATAAATTACTATTTCAAGCTTTTATTTAATTTGCAATGTTTGTATGTCTGTTCGGGTCAAATCTTGCAACTGAATTTTAAAGCATTTATCCTCAACTGATTAAATTGAACTTTTGCATTCATGTTTAGTTTGGATAACAATGCATGGTTAGTTAAGTGAAGTCATTCAAAATCCAATATGGCGGACAGCCCAAGATGGCGTACTAGTAATTTTTTAAGCCTGCCCATGATATGGGGTATCAAATGAAAGGGTTTGCTGAGTAGAATACGAATATTAGAGAGTTTAAATAAGACGTATTTTTGATTGTCGTAATACTTTAATTTTAATGTCATAACAAAATGTCGTATGTTTTCATAATTGAGTTTAAGTAATACGTATCAAAAGACGTAGTGAAGTATTTTTTGTTTTTGACAGTTTTGTTTTAAATTTGTCGTATTTTAGAAAATATACACAAATAACGTAACAAAATAAAGTACAAAAATGATACGGCAACAGTGACAGATAAAAGTATCACGTCTTTTCACAGTACGACAATTTTATACTTACGCATGCGCAATAAGTTTGACATTTGAAAGACGTATAACGTTAATTTTTTTACGACTTATTTAAACTCTCTATTGTTTTATTTTATTTTATTTTTTTAACGTTTAATGAAGTTTTTAATAAACAATAAATTAATAGATATTGATGTTCTATTAATCCAATTAATCTTAACGCCTGATGTTTATAGTTTTTTACAGAAAATAATAAACGCATTTTTGAAAGATCATTTCGCTACATCAACTAGTATATTTGTTTTAATAATGCTTTTTTATCCATTTATTTAGAACTCACATATTATAAATTGAATTGTGGCAATTTGAATTGTAACTTAACTTATAACTATTTCACTCCAGTATCTGGACGATGGAACATTTATTTTCCAGAAGTTGTAACCACCCCATTATATCTACGAAAGTATGTTGGCAATGAGAATGGTACCAGACTGAGTTATTTAACAGTTATAGAACGTGAGGGCTGCACCATGTGGCAAACATGACAAATGATATTCTAAAAGTCAAGCATTTTGGAACTGTATCCCACTACAGAGCCCCCGTTGAAATTTACATTGTACGGAGTCTATCTTTATACGATGCCGGAGTATATGAAGTGCTTGGCGTGTGGAATAATAGGGGGGGAGGGGGGGGGGGGAGGGAGGTTGCCGTGGCTATCTAAGTTTGGAGCCGGTCTCGTGCCCCCGCCACCGTGCCGCTCTAACACTATATATCATTGTCTGAAACTTTGTTCCTATTCAATCCCGGCTTGCCTCCAGCCTCTTGCAGACTCGAATCGATACCATTTAGAATGATACACCGCCAAATAATATCTTATTTGCCGCCCATATTTCCCCTCCCAGTCGTATTTTCGATTAAATGGACCGTTGAAAGTTAAAGGGACAATTTGGAAACTTTGAGCAGAATTCAATTATCCGAATATACGACAAAAAATACTTTTAGTTCTAAGTAAAAAACTTGAAACTTCACCGCTCATTTGAATATTATTCTTTTAGAATATTTTATAAGTTAGTTATGCTTCATTTTTGGTTTATTTTCCAGATATTACGAGTATTTTTAAAATAATCTCGGCTCAAGCTTTATATCTTAATCGTTTTTCAATGTATTTTATCCCTTTTTATATTTCCACCTCTTCAATTTATGTTTCTTTATTATTAACTTTCCTTTTTGAGAAGGTGTCCGTGACTCAAAAAAAAAAAAAATAAAAAAATAAAAAAATAACGGTTCAATGAATTATAAATGTTCATATTAATTTTTTTCCTTTGCAAAATTGTTTTAGTAATTGGAAACTATAAAATCAAATACCACTCACTGACTCTTGCAAATGCTCTAAAACCACTTATGATTCAGTTACTGTGCTTAACATTGAAATTATTACTTTACTCCCTATGTGCATAAATTACAATTACAGGCTTTTATTTAATTTGCAATGTTTGTATGTACATTTGGGTCAAATCTTGCAACTGAATTTTAAAGCAGTTATCCTCAACCGATTAAATTTAACCTTTGCACACATGTTTAGTTTGGATAGCAATGCATGGTTAGTTAAATGAAGTCATTAAAAATCCAATATGGCGGACTAGTTATTTTTGAAGCCCGCCCTTGACATGGGGTATCAAATGATTCATTTTGAAGAGTTTCAAATTTGTGATTCTTTAATAAGAGATAAATGAGAGGTTTTTTTCTGCACCTGTACTTCTTTACTTGTATACATTTTTCTTTTTCTTCTCTTACTGTCCTTACACGACACGGGGGTATATCAATGGCACGGTTTAGATTCGGTGTTGGCGAGATCCGTTGTACAAAGATTTGTCCTTTTATAGGCTTAAGATGAAGTAAATAAATTCGGAACTATTTGTTTTTCTCTAACATTATATTTTAACAATAAAAATTACATTATCAGCATTAAATATGATTCAACAGAAAATTTAAAAACGTAGTAAAAGTTAAAAACGTACAAAAAGTTCTTTTTAACTTGTAATTTTATAATAAATTAAATTAATCTCCCTTGTTAAACACTTCATAAGGACACGTATTTATCTAGAATGAATGGATTTGTATTATTTCACTGTAGTATAGATACATTACAATATATTTTTNGCTACACAAATTGTGTAAATATATGTATAAATACGTAATAATTGTTATTATAATAATATTATAATAATAAATATTATTATTTTATTGAACCCAAGTAAATAGGTATAGACACATAGGAACTGTTCCAACATCAGACATTACGTCATTAAGATGTTGGCTCGGCCTTACGATACGTCTGCATCGTTTTGTCGCGTCCGACTCATCAGGGGCCCGACGATGCCCACCCTACTCTGGACCTATACCAGATCAAGAAGATCGTGCCCACCCAACTCTGGACCTATACCAGATCAAGAAGATCGTATTGATATAGGGCTTATCAGAGACGAGCGTGCTCTCATACCGCCATAGCCATATTTGCTTGGCTGGAAAAACACAACAGCATCTTAGTACCGTGTTTGCACACTGCAATTGGCTACACAAATTGTGTAAATATATGTATAAATACATAATAATGTTTTGATATTATTATTTTATTGAACCCAAGTAAATAGGTATAGACACATAGGAACTGTTCCAACATCAGACATTACGTCATTAAGATGTTGGCTCGGCCTTACGATACGTCTGCATCGTTTTGTCGCGTCCGACTCATCAGGGGCCCGACGATGCCCACCCTACTCTGGACCTATACCAGATCAAGAAGATCGTGCCCACCCAACTCTGGACCTATACCAGATCAAGAAGATCGTATTGATATAGGGCTTATCAGAGACGAGCGTGCTCTCATACCGCCATAGCCATATTTGCTTGGCTGGAAAAACACAACAGCATCTTAGTACCGTGTTTGCACACTGCAATTGGCTACACAAATTGTGTAAATATATGTATAAATACATAATAATGTTTTGTTATTATTATTTTATTGAACCCAAGTAAATAGGTATTGAGTATAGTAAGTGGATCCTAGAGGGTAGAATGAAGAAGAAGAACACTAATACAACTTCATGTCTACTGACGGCAAGATTTCGACTTTACCAGCCATTTTTGAGCCTTAACATAATAATTCAATAAAAGTATGACATTCCACTTACACGACATCCACCTACTATAATACAGTAATTACTCAGGGTACAGCTAGCATCAGTACTAAGAAAATAGGTATGTTTTTAGTTTGTGTTTAAATGAGTGAAATAAGTTAATATTTTTAAGATATTAGAATATTACGGAAGGGTACAAACGTGTTTTTTTTTAAAGATTATTTTCATTATTGCTCTCTAAATAGTGGCTACTGATTTAAAAGTAGTATTGGCGCCGCTTATTTTTATTGACCTAAATTAGAAAAAGTCAGGACGTGGTCTCTGTTCCCTGGAGAGGTTCCAAAATGTGCAATGACCGATTTACTAAAGTTAATATCTATTTTTGCTTGTAGTTTTCGGTAAGTGAGGTAGCTTTAAAAAAATTGAAACATGTTTCTTGTATTAGTAGGGTAAATAAGACAGATCTGGCTCATCGCTAATGAGCAACCCCTTGGTGGCGGGTACCCCCACCCCTACAACCATCCCCACAACCACCCCCACCCACTAAACCCGCAACACTTGACCACATCCGGTGTCAATGACCTTGGTGCACATCAGGTCATTGACCTCGAACCCAATCCCACTTATTAATTATTATGACTGATAATCCCAAAAATTTATTTACCTCTAGTATGATGGATTTCCAAACTTAATTGTTTTAATTTAAGGTTAATATTATTTATTTTTTAGTACCTTTAATTTTTAGTATAGTACAGAGAATTAACTAACACCTCTGTTTTCTGTATATAATCTTAAGATGCAACCTCAAGATTAAAATATTGTTGATACTCTGGATACATATACCATGTATATAAATATGTACCCGATATTAAAGAATTCGGGTTCGAATCGGGTAATTCTTCTTCTCTTTCTAAGGACATAGGGTTTAGAGAAATAATTATACATTTTTAAACATACAAACCATTTATTTATATAAAATTATACATTTTTATACAAAAATAAAATACAAGAGGGCCTTCTAGTAATCCCAGTATTTGTATTACAATAATCATTTTACATTATTGTACATTAGTGTAATAATCCAAGCTACAAGTTAGGTCATTAACCTTTGCGACATCGTATCACATTAGACTCCCGTACCGTAAATTCAACATACGATTGGATAAGAATTCCTAGTTATTAAAATAATTTTTAAATTAAAAACACATATAAACTCTACTTCAAAATTAACAATAATTATAAAAACAAATTGTAACCTGTTTGTATTTATCCATTATTTTCTATTTTATTCTAATGCTACATACATAATGAGTAATTGTTCTCACATTTATTCCCCTAATAATTGTATAAATTAGTACATAGTATACTTCTAACATAAAGTATTAAATATAACAACTATATAAATATATATTTAGTTACTATATTATAACTACTTAAATCTAGTTAAGGTTTAAGATAAACACATAATAAATTCGCCTAAATATTTAATTTAACAAAGGTTTTTATTATTCCATTTCGCATATTCTTCTGTTTGTCGTTACTTTATCATTTTTAACAGTTTTATACATACACAACCGGTTAGACTTGTAACTCATTACTGCGCTTTCCTTATAATTATATAATATTTTTAATGTATTTTTCCGCTAATAATTTTAATGCTAATACATTTTGAAAGTTGAAACACATAGGCTATTATTCTATGTACCCGTATGCATTAGTTGAAATTCCGTCTTTTAAAATAATTCTTTTGTCATCAAACGGGGAGAGTGAAACTTTGTTAATTTTAACGGTTTCTATGTCGTGGTTTTTCGACCTAATACTGCTCATTTTTGTATAAATAGATTTATTAGTGTTTAAAACACGTAAAAAATCATTAAATGTGGTACATTTACTTACTGCACTCCGAACTATACCCTTGACTTTTTTACATTCTTCACTTCCCTGTATATCTAATGCATACATTTTTGCACGCAATCCCACGAATTTTTTAATAATCTTTCCGGCCACTTCATNTATTTTTTGAATAGGCAGATTTCTATTAATTTTCTATTATATAATCCCAAAAAAAGCACCAGTGTAAAAAAATAAGCCAAGTCTCGCGTAAAAAGTTGTGAGATCATGTCCAAATAAGTTCTGCTAGGTCTAATTTATCTAGTGCAAGTACATGATGTTTGTCTACCCCTCTCTCTATTATCTTTCCCAAATTTACTCTATACGTTTAAAAACATTTTCTGACTTTGCAAATTTTCATAGTTTTTTTTTTTTTTTAAACTATGGCAAGTTCATAGTTTTGATTGATTTGTCGGAAATGATATTATAAAACTGATTAAGTTTTTGTCATCGGAAATAAATAACCTGGGCAAGTTTTAGCTATCTAGGTCACCGGGACGTGAGTTTAAATTTAGGTTATAAGATTTTTCCAGGACAGACAAGTGAAGCTAATTAAAAGCGTGTAAAATTGTTGGATATTTTCAGATAATTTGCATATTTATATAAAATAGTAAGTAGAGTAGTTGTTTCCTTGTATCTTTTAAATTTGATGCTTTTTGGTCTTAAGGAAACAATAAAAAGTTATCTTTTGCAATATTTCGACCCCTCGATATTAAATATTTTCCCGCCACTACATTTAAAATTTAAAATATAAACCATTAAATTATTAATTCCTTAATAACCTGATTGACTAGAAGATTACACTACATTGAAATTTACTAAGTCAAATTGAAACATGTTCTTTACTAATTGAATCGTCTGATTCTCTGTATTTTTAAATGTAGTTGTGATAAATGGTTAATGCTGTAATATATGTTAAATTCGGTAAAATTGTTAATGCCTGTGTAGTAATTATTATATTTAATATAATTGTTCTAGGTTGAGAATGACCCAATGAGGGATCGAAATATCGCAAAAGAGAGCGTTTTATTTTTGCCTTAAGACCAAAAGGCAACAAATTTTTATATATATATATATCATTGATCAAGTAGTATCGACGGTAGGGATATCCTCATTCGATAACCTACGAACTTGCTGTAGCAACTTGCATTTTGACTTTGATATATATATATATATATAT
>KZ652586.1:69066-83706 GCA_001010745.2 Gerris buenoi
AAAGTCAAAATTTCACAAAAGCTGCCAGTGTATATATACTGTAGGTGACAAACTAGGGTTTTTGAGGGTCTGCAGCGTGAAATACGTACAAGCTACCTAAATAGTTTTTTAATATCTTTGTAGGCCGTGTCCTGCAGATTAAAAATAAAAAAAAAATTGTCTAAATCGGCCAAGTAGAAGTAGAGAAAAATTGGTTTGAAAATGGTAGTTTTGATGACTTCTTCTTATTCTTATTCTTCCTTCATTTTATGTTGACGCACCTACAGCCTAAACTATTGAACCGATGTTAATGAATGAGGGCTTTGTGGATTTGTCTAGAACCCTAGTGCATTCCTAGATCAAAAAAATTGAGATAGCTCATTCCTACGCTTAACGCGGAGCGAGAAACCAAGCTAGCGAGCAGTCACTCTAACGTTGACGCACCTACAGCCTAAACTACTTAACCGATTTCAATAAATGAGGGCTTTTTGTATNGGTCATTGACCTTTGCGACATCGTATTATTACTAACTCACATTAAATCCTGTAAATTCAACATACGATTGGATAAGAATTCCTAGTTATTAAACTAATTTTAGATTAAAAATACATATAAAGCAAACTCTACTTCTAAATTAACAATAATTATAAATAAAACAAATGCAACCTGTTTGTATTTATCCATAATTTTCTATTTTATTCTAATGCTACATACATAATGAGTAAGTGTTTTCACATTTATTCCCCTAATAATTGTATACATTAGTACATAGTATACTTCTAACATAAAGTGTTAAATATAACAACTATTTAGTTACTATATAACTGCTTAAATCTAGATAAGGTTTAAGATAAATACATAATAAATGTGCCTTAATATTTAATTTAACAAAGGTTTTTAGTATTCCATTTCACATATTCGGACTGTTTGTCATTACTTAATTTTTAACAGTTTTATACATACATACCCGGTTTAGACTCGAAACTCATTACCGTGCTTTCCTTATAATTATATAATATTTTTTAATGTATTTTTCCCCTAATAATTTTAATACTAATACATTTAGAAAGTTTAAATCACCTAAGCTTATTATTCTATGTACCCGTAAGCATTAGTTGACATACCGTCTTTTAAAATAATTCTTTTGTCATCAAACGGTGAGAGTGAAACTTTTTCATTTTAACGGTTTCTATGTCGTGGTTTTTCGACCTAATACTGCTCATTTTAATATAAATAGATGTATTAGTGTTTAAAACGCGTACAAAATCATTAAATGTGATACATTTACTTACAGCACTCCGAACTATACCCTTGACTTTTTTACATTCTTCACTTCCCTGTATATCTAACGCATACATTTTTGCACGCAATCCCACGAATTTTTTAATAATCTTTCCGGCCACTTCATCTTTAAAGAGACCCAAAACCCCTTTATTTACAGAAGGAAGACCTAGATGAGATTCAAGGTTTGAAGTATCCAAATACTCTAACCTATCTAATCTGTCTCTAAATACATCTTCTGTGAGAATCTTGTAGATGAAAGAATCCGTATCTGTGTACATTAGAGTCAGACGTTCTGGTCCATAGTAGGCTAATACTGCTCATTTTAATATAAATAGATGTATTAGTGTTTAAAACGCGTACAAAATCATTAAATGTGATACATTTACTTACAGCACTCCGAACTATACCCTTGACTTTTTTACATTCTTCACTTCCCTGTATATCTAACGCATACATTTTTGCACGCAATCCCACGAATTTTTTAATAATCTTTCCGGCCACTTCATCTTTAAAGAGACCCAAAACCCCTTTATTTACAGAAGGAAGACCTAGATGAGAGTCAAGGTTTGATGTATCCAAATACTCTAACCTATCTAATCTGTCTCTAAATACGTCTTCTGTGAGAATCTTGTAGATGAAAGAATCCGTATCTGTGTACATTAGAGTCAGACGTTCTGGTCCATAGTAGGGCAGCATGACATCGTAATGGAAGGAATACATTAATTGTTTTGCTATGGGTAAAACACAAACTCCCACAAAAGCCGGCTTATTGTAAATAAGCCGTAAATAAGCTTGTAAATAAGCTTATTCTCTTTGGCTAAATGTATTGCCACGAGATTTTCACCATATATAGTCCTGTCGAGAAACGTAGGTTTGGCCATCAGTTTGTAATTAAGCGAATGTCCATTCTATTTTTTATTCTTTCTAAACTCTTTCCAAAGCAACTGTTGTTTAATCCTTTAAATAAATCTTTTTCAAACGGGTTATTAGCTTGTTGTCGTAGTTTATTATTTAAATCAATGTACGACTTNACATTTTTCTCATCGCTACAGACACTTGGATCATTTGACTTTTGCCACGCTTCAACTTTTCTTTTAATATATAAAAATTTATTTTTATATTCACCTGCCTCTTCAACCGCTTTCAGAATTTCCTCATATTCCTCTTCTTTGTATAGTAATTTTTCTATCTGTGAGTCGAATTTGTCAAATTCTTCTTGTATAGTAGTCAAATGGTCTAAGTCAGTGTTAATTTGAATATCGTTAGGGTTTTCTTCGTCTAAAGCTGTCAAGATCTTGTTAAATTTTTTTGTAGCCTGGGTCCTTTTCACTTTTCTCTGTAGTTTCAGTTGTTCCATAATTTCGTCTTTGATTTTTTTTTTATCGTGTTGAAGGTTGAATTAATTTATTAATTGTCTTTTTACAATTATCGCCTTCAGATCACGTCGGGGGGTCACCACGATTTTACGAAATCTAAGGTCGGGTCAACTAACCGTCGTCCCGTCCTTTCAAATTATAATATAAATCAAAGAAACACTAATTTACTTTCAATGGAACCCAATACCAAAATTTAATAATAATACAGAGATTTTTAACAAATTATAAACGGCCCGGAATCTAAAATACACTACAAAATTATTTCGTCTGAATCTTAATTTAAACTCAATTTTAAAATATTAAATATATACATTTGATTTTCATTTTTAACATGTCATCATGACACCTCTTTGTTTACTTTTCATAATATTTTAACAATGTATTTTTCCCCCTATAATTTTAATACTAATTCATTTAGAAATTTTAAATCACCTAAGCTTATTATTCTATGTACCCGTATGTATT
The DNA here is from genome assembly GCA_001010745.2 of Gerris buenoi. Lineage (NCBI taxonomy): Eukaryota > Metazoa > Arthropoda > Insecta > Hemiptera > Gerridae > Gerris > Gerris buenoi. The sequence goes on from KZ652586.1 coordinate 72,171, forward strand.
AGTTGAAATACCGTCTTTTAAAATAATTCTTTTGTCATCAAACGGGGAGAGTGAAACTTTATTAATTTTAACGGTTTCTATGTCGTGGTTTTTCGACCTAATACTGCTCATTTTTGTATAAATAGATTTATTAGTGTTTAAAACGCGTACAAAATCATTAAATGTGATACATTTACTTACAGCACTCCGAACTACACCCTTGACTTTTTTACATTCTTAACCTATCTAATCTGTCTCTAAATACGTCTTCTGTGAGAATCTTGTAGATGAAAGAATCCGTATCTGTGTACATTAGAGTCAGACGTTCTGGTCCATAGTACGGCAGCATGACATCGTAATGGAAGGAATACATCAATTGTTTTGCTATGGGTAAAACACAAACTCCCACAAAAGCCGGCTTATTGTAAATAATTTTCTCTTTGGCTAAATGTATTGCCACGAGATTTTCACCATATATAGTCCTGTCGAGAAACGTAGGTTTAGACATCAGTTTTTCAGCCGTCTTTTCATTTGTAATTAAGCGAATGTCCATTCTATTTTTTATTCTTTCTAAACTCTTTCCAAAGCAACTGTTGTTTAATCCTTTAAATAAATCTTTTTCAAACGGGTTATTAGCTTGTTGTCGTAGTTTATTATTTAAATCAATGTACGACTTAAGCCAAGGCGATTGGTTAAACCTTAGTGCCCGATGTATTTTTACAAGTTTTAATCCATGATCGAGAGCGTTTTTCAGTGTAATATAGTGCACAATATAGTGTCTTCTGTTACCTAGATGTGGAATTAGTTTCTTCTCTTTTGAACCAGGCGGGTTAATATTTTCTGGCAGAAACGGAAACGCATTGTGAAGCCGGAATAAATGTTGTGGGTAATCTACATCTACCTCAAATAGATACCCAAACCTGTCGTCTGCTTTAAGTTTATTTAAATCGATCGAATACGGATTTACCCACTGAAAGTTACCGTAAGGAAGGTACTGACTCATAGCCCAACCATATTGGTTGTTGCAGTCCTCATATGTGATGTAAGATGACGGTTTACTCTCGTCATATTCTTCCATGTACTTATTATTAGCTTCGGCGTATCTGTGGGACACCTGACAGAGTCCTCCTCGTATTCCGTTTTCTACCATTAAGATTTGGTCGTAGCATTGCATAAGTTCCAATTTTACTCCGGTGTACAAAAACATAGCGTCCCATGTCATTCCTGGAGCTGTATAGTAATGTGCAGGGTCAATACGATGCGTCTTCATTATGCTTTTTCGGAACGCTTCGAATACGTCACACAGTAAAAGAACGTCCGAAGTTAGATAAAGCTTTTCGTAGTCCGACAGGGTCTTTAGACCGAAATCATTCCATACTTTTACAGCGTGAGAATAATCTTCATTACTTATGTCGGATTCTGTTAATTTACTGTAAAAAGCTGATTTTGGTGGTAACGAAGTTTCTTTTAGTCTTTCCCAAGAATCCATGTAATCGTACGGGAAAACACCTTTCCTAGTCATTAAACTTGCTTTTTCAGGTCCAAAATACGATTCGGTTTCGGGATGTCGAGGTAAATTTGCTACTAATTTTTCTAAACTGGACGGCATAAACCGGAAACTATCAATAAACCGGAGACTTATTTTACCCACATGTTTACTAAAGGAAATATATTTTTCCGAGTTACTAGGGATGACGTCTACTCTTTCATTGTCACAACCGAGTTGTTTTACTATAAAATGTGAGTCGTATCCAGCGAGGTTATGTAATATTACCGGTACATAATTAGGCATTTTGCACTTTAAATTACAACTGTTGTGTAGTACTTGACGAAATTTTCCGGTGAGATGTGAATGATCTAAAGTTTTCCAATCTTTTTTACTAAACGGTTTAAGACAAAGCTCACAAGTATCCGTTTCTTCGCTATGTAATATTTCGTCTTCTGTCAAAGGCTTCATCGGTTCATTTAAACTGTACAACCGTTCTATTTCTTTGGCTATACATTTTAACGTTTGCATGAATATTTCGGCAGAGTCTTTGCCCTCATAAACAATCGGCTTTTTAGGTAAACTATGTTTTACCTCGTCGATTTCTTCCGACACCTTTACAAACAAAGCGAAACTCATAGGTTGATGGCTCTGGTAAGGAAGAGTAAATGACCGATCCTCATTTGGCTCACAACCTTGATACGGTATTCAAATGCTTTCGAAATCGGCGTAAATAACTATAGGTAATTTAAGTAACCTGTTGTAATTTTTAAATTTTAAAATGGGGTTAGTAGGCATGTGAATAATTGCAGGTTTTTCCATCTGACACAACCTTTGATGGTTTTTCAATTTTTCTCTTGCATCTTGGCCATTTTGATAATCATAGTATGTAAAACACCTTTTACAAATCTCTATTCTAGCCTTATGTTTAGTAATCTGGCGACGCACAAGTCTGCTAAAGTTTTTTATGTAAACATAATGAGTTCGCCCGGAATCATTTGTTAGCAGCAACAAATCCCTGTGGTCTTCTAATTCTTCTTTAACTATTTTTAAAGGATATACATTATTTTTCTGGCATGTGAATAACTGCAGGCTTTTCCATCTGACACAACCTTTGATGGTTTTTCAATTTTTCGCTTGCATCTTGGCCATATTGATAATCATAGTATGTAAAACACCTTTTACAAATCTCTATTCTAGCCTTATGTTTAGTAATCTGGCGACGCACAAGTCTGCTAAAGTTTTTTATGTAAACATAATGAGTTCGCCCGGAATCATTTGTTAGCAGCAACAAATCCCTGTGGTCTTCTAATTCTTCTTTAACTATTTTTAAAGGATATACATTATTTTTCTGGCATGTGAATAACTGCAGGCTTTTCCATCTGACACAACCTTTGATGGTTTTTCAATTTTTCGCTTGCATCTTGGCCATATTGATAATCATAGTATGTAAAACACCTTTTACAAATCTCTATTCTAGCCTTATGTTTAGTAATCTGGCGGCGCACAAGTCTACTAAAGTTTTTTATGTATTCATAATGGAATCATCTGTTAGTAACAACAAATCCCTGTGGTCTTCTAATTCTTCTTTAACTATTTTTAAAGGATATACATTATTTTTCTTGTCCACTCCAAAAAGATTTATAGACATATTGTTGTGTTTTTCGAATTTAGGAATATCACTTATTGGAGTAGGAAATGAAACTATAGAGGAAGCATAATTATGACTCAATTTTTTATATTTACTAGGCCTAAAACCACGATCTTTTACGAGCGGTGTCAAAACACTGTAGCACACAACACTCTTCATCGGTATTTTTAACATCGATACAAGCTTTTCGACTGTTAATTCTATTAGGTAATGGAATGTAACTACTAGCTCTCAAAGGGTTATATTTATTAATCTTCAATCTGATACCATCCACAGCGTGTAGACTCCATCCGCTTCCTTTAAGCTGAGATTCTTCCAACTCACTTTTGATTTTATTAAACTTTTCCTTTAAAATATCTTCCAAAGACGATCCAACAAATATTTCCCGATTTTTGTTTTAAAAGATTCATTTTTCATTCCTCCGGTTATATCTACAAACGTGCACTCAACCACAATGTTAACTTTAACCGAACCGTAAGCTTTTAATGATTTTACAATCTCGGTAATCATTTTATCTTTAGTGTCCGTTAAGTAACAAGATCTAAAAAAGAAAGATTTTAGCCTGTTGGAAAAAGCAGTCTCATAAGGTGCAACACCTTCCTTATTAGGAGGCAAACCCAACACTGTTTCCTTGCTGGGTTCACCATGGAAAACTTTGACAGGTGGCTGTTTTGCGCAAACTTCTTCGTGTCTTCTTCCGTTGTACGCGTTAGTAAAAACATTTCCGCATTTTTTACAAACAAATTCTTCCCCGCAAAGAGTTTCATGTCGCATACGGTTATAATTACGACTAAATACTTTACCACATCGTGCACATTTATTTTCGACGCCGTGATCAGTTGATTTGTGGGTACTCAGACCCTCCCCCGACACAAAAGTTTTCTCACACTGATTACAAGAATACATTTTCTAAACAATTTTCCTGCTCGATGCTTACACTAAGGCAGCTCACACAACACTAACAGTGTACACTGACGGCGTGTGTGCTAAGTGGTATCGGTGGTACCAACATTAGAAAAAATAATGTAAATTCAGAGGTACCAACCCCATAATTTTAACAGTGTTGCAATGTTATTGTCCAATAAAATAATAACCAAAAAATTAAACCTTTTACAATAATATAGTATTATACTTATATTTTACAAAGAAACTCACACAACCACCGACAGCTCTACTAAAAATGGCATCGGAAGTACCAACGTTAGAAAAAATAATGTAATATAAATTCAGGGGTACCGACCCATATTTTTTTTAACAATGTTGCAATGTTATTACCTAATAAAATAATATCCAAAAATTTAACTTTTTACAATAAATCTCACATCGAAATCTACCCATGCGATCCCCAACTTTAAAANTAAATTCAGGGGTACCGACCCATATTTTTTTTAACAATGTTGCAATGTTATTACCTAATAAAATAATATCCAAAAATTTAACTTTTTACAATAAATCTCACATCGAAATCTACCCATGCGATCCCCAACTTTAAAATATAGTTTGGTGTTAAATATTATTCTAAATACCTAACAATAAATTGTGAAATTGTATTAATTCTTACTATATGTTTACGAAACATATCCTTAACAAGCCTTGCAAACTAATGCAAACATATAAAGTTACTATACCCCTTGTATAGTGACTGCATACAACCCAAAAGCGAGGAATCCCTAATTATTGGCACCCCAAAAGCGAGGAATCCCTAATTATTGGCACCCCAAAAGCGAGGAATCCCNGAAGAAATTACTCTATAAAATTTATCGGAAATAATAATACTCTAAAGGCTGAAATCAAGTCCAGTGTACAAATTGATTTTTCTAAACCTCATTCTATCGGTTCTCTGTTAGGGTTTGACCCTGTATTGAAAAAATTGAAAGACTCGCGTTTGGAAGCTGATCGTATTGTAGACATATCACCGGTTCAAATTGTAGAAGTTGAGTGTAATATAGCTGACGGTGCATATACCAATGTTTTGCGTAACGATAATACAAGCGTACGAACTCATGAATTCATTCATTCGCGCCTAAGGTATAAAGCTCCAGGGTATAAATTATTGGACACACCTAGTAAACCTATTTATTACCCAGTCAGCGCTCATAGAGTAGACAACATAAAGCTTCGACTGTTAGATCAAACTTTTAGATTATTGGACTTTAGAGGAGAACGTGCTACCGTAGTACTACATATGACTAACAATGGCTCTAGATTTTAGCAGCTATAAAATACAGAGAGGTTCTAAGAAGGTTGTTTACGGCTCAGGCCTTATTCAATATATCCCGACGAGGTTCGTATATTTGTTGCAACGTAAAGGATATAACGTACGATCTACGTGGATGTTTTGAAATTATATAAATACTCGCGCAAGAATCAGATTGTACACAGTTTCGACTGAACCTCTGTACGCGATGGACCTCCTGGATATTGCTCAACCTCCGGCTTTTCAAGAGGAGATAACCCGGTATCAGTGGCATGAATTTACACGTTTTGAGGTCCCCTGAGTCCATTATTTTTTTTTATTTTTTTATTTTTTTATTTTATTTTTTTCTGTTTTTACTGTCAATTTTTTTGGCCCTCTTACTATGCCTATATTTTTAAAATGCAGGCCTCCATGGGCTGTTGCACCATAGAGTTAGTTTTTTAGGATCAAAAATGTATTACTTTTGTATTTTCAGTTATAACAAAATCGGAGTAACAGTCGTTTCAGTGATAAAACCGAAGACAGTTTCGCTGACTATAATTTTTACTATCGAGTCATAAGAAAAGTGCGATAGTTATAAAATGCGAAAGTTGTCCAGTTCGTGCTCGTCCCAAAGGGGCTGCTTCTAAAAAGTTGTCGAATTCGAGCTCGAGGATTAACCAGAGCAGGTAAAAGTTGTCGAATTCGTGCCCGCCCTTTTCTTCTCCTTTATAGCTGCTTTTTAGAAAAAAATCAAGGCGAATAAAACATCCTTTTTATTAACCCTAGCCAAAAGTGAATATGAGTCGATATAGTTTTTTTGTTCAATAAAATAATATAATAAGGGTTCACCATAAACAAAAATTATAAAATATGTTTTGTTTTTTTCTTATATATCGAAGCCATTTCCGAGAATTTTTTTTTTTCTTTCTTTTTGTAAAAAAAAAGGTTTTTATTTATTTATTTGTTTCTCAGAGTTTTGGGGGCGTCCACAAATTTTGTGCTAAAATTAATTAATTAGTGCTTCAATTTTGTCTTGGGGTATGATTTTCAAAACATTTATGACAAATTTTTATGGCCCAGTAGTTTAGGCTTCACGTATCTTCATGAACTACATGCAACAGCTAGACAATTTTAAAAACCATATTTTTGGACTTACGGGACCTAAAACCGTGTAAATTCTTTAAAATGCTTTCTCTTCATATTTTCTACGTTTATTAGATATAGTAAAAATTGTTTATTCAAATAAAGGGAACAACATGACACTCTGTCTATTCTGTCTTTAATATGGCATCAATGTTTTTTAAAGAATCTCTTTTTATGATATAATTATGATATATTTTTTTCCTGGAAAAACTAAGGACAGTTAAAGAACAGAAATATCAGGATAGAAGCCAGTCTTTAATCGCAACTTTTTTTTTTTTTTGCCCCTTTTTGTGTTATAGAGACGAGTGTAAGTAAAGTATGCTTGGATGATATATCAGAAACTTTTCAGGAAAGTGCCTGAAGTCATAAAGCCGAGGATGGCTTTCTCGAAATTTTACGACGTAGTGGTTAGTATCACCTTTTAAACAACAACTTGTGTCTTAAGTTCAGTATGTCATTAACCTTTTTATCATACCTGCCGATGGAAAAAAGTAAATATGTATGTATCAAGTCAATTTAAATTGTCTACAGAAGATAAGTTATAAAAAAATGAGTGGTTACAAACTTTGTTATTCTACTCCTATGAAAGTAATAGTAAATTGTGTTTACTATTACTTCTTAAGGGTAAGATTTTAAATCCCATAAGTTAATATTAAACATTTTAGCTGACGTCTGTGCAGATGCTTGCAGTATTGGGAAACAAATTTCGATTAAATTTTGGTTACCTTACATATGTGAAGAAAATCATTACTTTTGCATTAACTTTTAATAAAATGTTCATTAATACCTATATATTTATACACGAAAAGCCGTGACTGATAAAATACACTAGACGAAGCGATAATATATGTGTATATACAGGGTTCTAAATACTACTTAAAATTACCTATATAAGTTTCCACACGAAACACACCTGATTGCAATGTGGGGTTATGTCTATAACTGCTTAAAATGTTGCTTTTGAACATTTATTTTATCAGTTTCAAATGTAGGGAAACTTTTTTGTTCTCTTAAATGTTTGGTCTATGTTTCTGTTAGTCTGTCAAACATTTTTGCGAACCATCATATATTAAAAACTAGGCATCGCGAGGTTCTTTCATTGAAGCGACCGTAATACAAGAAAAAAATTGAATAATAAAACAATGGTTAATCATGATGAGTTGATAGTTAAAGAGGGCGATTGTAGTATAAAACCATATAGTGAGGGCACAGGACTATTGCTTGACCCTAAAGCCCCAGCCTTCTGCAACTATTATAAAATGTATCATTTCACGGCACAAAATCTGATTTACCAGGTGTGATTTACAGATGTTTCAATATTACATTTGACGATTAAAGTGAAGTTTTTACAAAACATGGATACGTTAGAACGTAAAATAATAATGAAAATGTAGTTTTATCCATCCTAAACGTTTAGGTTCGCTTCAGTAGTTTTAGCGACCATTAAAGCTCCGTATCGGTATCGCTGTTGGTTTTACTAAAGCATTATTGGAATAAATGCGTTTAACAGGTAGTTGTTTCCTTTTTGTTGAAAAAAAAATAAAAAAATAAAATAGCCTATTCTCACGTAAAAAGTTGTGAGATCATAGGCGTAGCCAAGTTTCCCTCGCCCAAGTAAGTTCTACTACACTAGTTTTACAATTAGTATTGTTTTTTGACAGCGCGGGAAAATAGAGAAGGAGCCAATGAGAGCGCTGGATTTTGAATTTTTGAAGGTCGGGCCAACTAGGCAAATAAAAATGTCTCTAGTGGAGGGGCGCCGACATAAAGGGTAACCGTTCGAAGAGACTTTATAACCTCCACTCCACTGCTTGAATTCACTTTTATATTATTATTCACTTTTTATGTTATTTAAATATAATGCTAATATGCACTAATTATTATACTGGTTTTTGAATTTTGTTTGTAACTACCCGTCATTTCAATTTGTTAAGTTATTATGACAAAGTAAGACTCAGACAGAAACTTAACGAACTTAGTAATCGCTATCGTTTTCCATATTATATAACAATAATAGGGTTTATTGTTTATTTACCGAAAAAAAAAAAAAAAAAACTACTAATTTCACACTACACTCAAATATTGATAGATTAAAATGTAAACTTTGACTGAATTAACAAAGGTTCTTAAACTTCCTTTCATTACAATTCAAGTTAGATTATTCTGTTTAGTTGTAAGCCTACACTTTTCATAAAGTTTCATTACCGACATTAAATTTCTTGATTCTATAAAGGAAATTAACTCTAGCATTAAATTTCAAAACATATTCGTAAATAAGAAGTGAAAATCGAAGTGGCAAAATCAGGTAAAAAGATCGCGATTTGTTGAACTAGTAAAATAACCTTCTTTTGTTGACAAACAAATTATGCATTTCCCTCTCTCCCACAGGCCTGGTAGCCTGTGGGATTTTATTTCTTCCCTCACATAGGTTGGTCAATCTGAGTGTCAAAAAACAATACTAATTATAAAAGTAGTGTAGGTCTGATTTATCCAGTAAAAGTAAATGATGTGACTGTCTCATTCTCTATTCTTTGTCCCTCACAAACACAAACATTTGCTTTTTCATTTAATCTACATATTGCTTAAGAATATTCGGACTTTCTAATAGCCTTTTGATGGGCAAATATACAAATTTTTGCGGTTTTTTCCTTTATTTGTACATTAAACTCTACCTATAAAAACTAAGTTTCAAGTGTCTAGGATTGCTAGAAGTTGCTTAGAATTATGATGAGTTTGTGACAAAACTAAACCTCAGGTTTATATATCTCATAAACCAATGTAGGTGCGGAGATGTGACATTTATATTTCTGGTTCAGTCTCTAATGAATAGCCAGTCTCTAATAATGTCTGTAATGAATCTAACTTAAAATTAATTTTACATATCTAAGTATCAAATAAGATTATAGCGAGGGGTTCAAAACTCCTTGGAATGGTTCCAGTAAAGAATGATACGGCTGTGCTTTGTTAGTTATGTGCCACGCTAATTAGCAGACTATTTTAACATTCCATTTCATGTTACAGAAAACTATAACCGTACCTCTAACAAATACAATATCTGTTATGTCAACGGTGTTTAAAGTTAATATATCAGTTAAATCAAATGATGTTAAATGACAATAAAAATCAGCAAGCAATAAAAATGTATGATTCTACGAAATAGTAACCTAGACTGTTAAAATAAACAGCAATCAACAACAAAAATCAATCAGCAAAATTAATATTATATTATTTTTTTCTTTTTACATTAAAATATTACATTTAAACATATACAGTGGAGCTATTTAACTTTTTAAAGCCCGATTATTTTGCTTTTACTAAAATAAATAAACTTATACGCTAGCTTTTATCGAATTTCTTAGCTAAAATTAGTAGGAACTAATCTTAAAATCTGTCAAAAAGCTATTCTTTATACCTTTACATTAGAATTAAATTTATCTATTTAAAAAAAATAAAAAATGAACAAATGCTTTAGATATTTAAGATTTTGACCAAGTAATTGTATTAAATTATATCAAAACAGTAAAAGACAATTTAATAAATTACCTTGACTGAGAGACAGGTTATTTTTTCATAAAGGTAAAGTAATCTGGGTTAGGTGATAAGAGCTTGGGAGCTTGGTGTCTAGAAGAACTATATTATCCTTGAAAGTGGTTAAATTTCTATTTTCATGGAAGAGTTTAGACGAGACTGGAAACTCCTTAGTACATTTCATTATCAGCATCCCTTATCAAACAGAACGCTCCCAAAACACTTTTCGGGTTTTCCCTCTCAATCTCTCTCTTGTATAGTTTAATGAAAGAGTCCTTTGATATGATAAAAGTGTTTAAAATGAGACTGACTGTTGACTCGAGAGCAGGTTGTGACAACCACTTAAATTTATTTAGACTTAAATTTTAGCTTAAATAAATTAAAATGTTACAATACTTGATATATATTACGTGTGAGCAGCATGTAACTTTCTAACTATATTTCCAATATTATTTTTGCTTCCGAGTTAACCGAAGATACGGAAGCTATGTGATCGATCTAAAGAATAAAAATATTTTATATCTCCGATTTCAACAATTCCAAGACAGAAATCCGTTTCAAACTACTTCGAACATTTTTGGTTCAGTATTTGTCTGTCGGCCTGTCGCTCAATTTTTGTGAACCATGATATCTTAAAAACTACACGTTCGAGTTTAATGAAATTTGTATGGTAGGTTAAAATTAGCTCAATGTTTATCCCATACAAGTTTCAACATTCTGCGCTGATTTGTTCCTCTTTTACATTCTCTTCTCTTAACTTTTATAGTTTATCGAAAGTAATCCGCTGATAGCCCCAGTTTAATTTAAACCGTCTGGGCTCTTTAACTTTTTCTAAATTGATACTTTGTGGCTAGGTACACGCTGGAGACAAAACAGTCTGCAGACTGTTTTGTCGCCGGTGAGCGCCTAGCCTATTCATGTAAAAAATCAAAACAAGTTTGGCACATTAAAATAACCGGGGAAACAATTATTAGACAATAATGGCTTGTAATATGTAATATAAAATAAATCAAGTGCATGATGGGATGCGAGGAAGCCACACCCATTGGCAGTCTATTTTATACATACTATTTCGTCACCCTAATGAGAAAACCTCGTAACTCCAAATTTTATGAAATTAGGGTTTTTATGGTATCTAGTGGTAAGACCCAAAACTCACAATTCTAGATCACCCCCATAACAAAATCTTTACTACTTTTTACGAAATCAAAAAAAGAAAATTCTCGTATCTCCATTGAAATAAAACTGATTCGGCAATCCTCGTAATTCCTAGTTTTGGCAAACCTCGTAAATGCTTTGTGGCTGCAGGTAGTGACAGAAAACCTCGTAAGTCCAAATTTAACCTATTGTAATGAAACTTTTTTTTGGTCATTTGGCGAATTAAAGGTGCTTTTTACTGTTTTTTTTTTTTACTTACATATATTTTTATGATTTTTTAAAATAATGTCCAGAGCAAGGGCGAAACTAATTTTTAGTTCCTTAGTAGATTTTTTTTTTTTTTTTTTTTTTTTTTTTTTTTTTTTTTTTTTTTTTTTTTTTTTTTTTTTTTTTTTTTTTTTTTTTTTTTTTT
>KZ652586.1:87659-115719 GCA_001010745.2 Gerris buenoi
AAAAAACAAAAAACTACATCAGTTTTTTAGTCGGCAACGTTTCGGCCTAGCTGGCCATTCTCAAGCCTAAAAACAAATATTTATTTGATGTTAACCACAAATGAACGTAAAGATAATGAACATAATACATTATCAGCAATTAGTATTTTTAGCATATTAAAAACATTAAACATTCTAAGTACCTTGTAGTTTTGCACTAGGGTAAATGAGGTCATTAATAAAAAATCTAAAAATCGGAACTATAAAGTTTCGTATGGTTTGTCCCTTTTCTTGTATATCAGTCGTTTTTTGTTGGGTCGTTAAGGGTGAATAAAGTCATAAACTTTTTTTCTACATGCATTTTTGGCTATATTTAGCCTGCACCGAGGCATATACGTGCCTGAAAACATCATAAATCTACATTAATCGAAGGATATACCCTTAACGACCCAACAAAAAACGACTCATATACAAGAAAAGGGACAAACCATACGGAACTATATAAATATTACCAGGTCACAAGAGCTAATAAACTCACAATGGATAAAAAAGAAGACTACATCATAAATACTCTCAACAAGCAGATAAGGAAATTAATCGAAGATCGACATCTAACAAATTTCAACGACCTTTGGAACGTTAAAAAGCTAGTAATTAAATTATGTAAAGTAAAATCAAAAATCAGATACCTTCATGATCACAAAAATAACAATAGAAGTCCCCTACATATTACTCAAGCTGTAAACAGAGTGAAATACATATTTGATAGAGAATTCCTAATCAGTAATAAAAAATCGAATTTTATCAATAACTTAACCGACAGTATAATGAATCTGGATATAACACAAGCCTACTGGAAGAAACAGAAATTAAACTCTGATATAAATAAAACCAATAAAAAAATAAACCTTAAAGACAAAACTACTTTTGAGTTATTTAAAATCATTATAGATAACTTTGAAATCAAATACACAAATCTTCTAAATATGAAAATAAGAAATAAAATTAAGAACAGAGATGAAAAGGAAAGATGTAGAGATAATAATATTAAACTAGAACCTAATCAAGAACAACTCCTAACTTACAATAATTTATATAAGGTTCCTTAACCTTACTGATATTAACTTACAAAATAACATAAAAAAAACTTTTTATCATTAGGACATAATTTTAACCTCCCATACAATAAAGACAACTAAGACATTTTAAAATTAGTAGTGGATATAGAAGAATGTCTAGGTAAATTAAACACCAGCGATAACCACAGAAACGCACTTCGAAGCCACTTAATCAATAAAATAATGAACTTCCAAAAAACACTAAAACAAATTCGTTCCCTACTGGGTCTGTACAGAATCAAATAATAATAGATGCCAAAATTACTCACAAGTTCTTAAAACAAAACAAAAACATAATAATAACCAGAGCAGATAAAAGTAGCATAACAGTAGTCATGACGAAAGATATGTATGATGAGAAAATGAATACACTTTTGAGTGATAACCAACTGTACAGAAAAATAAGGTGTGACCATGATAACAAATTAGAAAGTATAAAAAAAAGAATATAAATGTATAATCAAAAAACTCTTAGATAAAAAATTCATTAATAAAGAAGAAAAAATTTAATTAAATATAAATAATTGTAATTTTGCAAAAATATATGGCCTTCCAAATACCCACAAAACTGATATTCCCATGAGACCAATTGTAAGCAATAATAATTCACCAACCGAAAAATTGACTAAATTTATAACTCCTTCACTTAACCCCCTTTGCAGAAACAATACTTATGATTATAAAAACGCCATGGAAATAAAAAATGCACTAAAAGATATAACCATAAATGAAGATGAATCCATTTTTTCTTTAGATATAAAATCCTTATTTACAAGTATCCCGCTACAGGAGGTATATAAATTAATACAAACGAAATGGGAATACATTTGTCCTCACACCAACATAAAATGTAAGAATTCATATCTAGAAATAATTAAATTTATCTGTGGTAACAACTACATCCTATACAATTCCCAACTCTACCGACAACTAAATGGAACCCCGATGGGTAACAGTATATCCACTAACATTAGCGGTATTTTCATAAATGAACTCATAAACCAAACTATCAAAAAAACTAGAAATAAAACCAAAATTCATAGCCAAATATGTAGACGACCTTCTTATAATTACTAAAACATCTTACATAGAAGAAACTTTCAGAATTTTCAATGAACAAAATAAGAACATAGACTATACCATGGAAAAAGAAATAGACAATAAAATAAATTATTTAGACTTAACCATAATAAAAGAGAACAACGGAAAACTCGCCACTATATGGTATGAAAAAGAAATTAAAAAAAGCCAATTTCTAAATTATTACTCTAGCCATCCCTTCTATCAAAAGCGAAATTCTATTCTCAGTCTAATCAAAAAATCAATAAACCTCACTGATAAAAAATACATTCCCAATATAAAAACAGTAATTTTTAAAAAATTAATAAAAAATAACTATCCCATTAATTTAATTAAAAAAGCTTGGCCCAACCAAAAAGACCCATCAGAAAACCCGGTATGTCACAAGTCGCTTACATACATACAAGGCCTAACAGAAAAAATTCAAACAACATTTAAAGCTTTTGACTGCAATAATATAATATTTGGCCTTAAACCAACAAACAAAATAAGAACCACCTTCCACCAGAATCTAAAAGATACTACAAATCATATGAAGAAATCCAACATAGTTTATAAAATTAAATGTAGTGACTGTAACCAAGTTTACATTGGTGAAACAATGCAAACTCTCGAAAACCGATTTAAACAGCATGTCTATGATATAAAAGCAAAAAATGATAAGACAGCCCTGGCCATACATACAAGAAGTAATAACCATAAAATAGACCCAAATATAACAATTTTAGACACAGAAAGAAATGAATCAAAAAGAAAATATCTTGAAGCCTGTTTTATAGCTATGACTGATAATACAATAAATTTTAAAACTGACAAAAAAGACATCAACAAGTATTACTCTGCCATCTTAATGAAACATTAGAAATCAATTCAAAATTCCCGCAAATTGAAAACTATAGAAATCAAAATTCCCGCCATAACTATAAAATAAAAAGTAGATAAATGATAAAATAACATAAATTAATTAAGTAAAAGGAAATCTAAATAAATTTACATTGATAACAATTTATAAGTCGCTTATATAAAAAATAAATTAAAATTAATTCCATTCTTAAAATATAAAAGAAAGGTAAAAACTTGGTTAACTCAGTTACTATACTGTTTTGTTCGTTTTTTGTTAAAATTTGTGTTATTGTTTTTTAAATTATTAACTTGGGAAAAAATAGTTCTCTGAACTAAGTAAGAAGTGGAGAAATGTAAAGTTTCATTATAAAAATATGTGACAAATCCAATATTGGAAGATATTAAATGTACAAAAACATGAGACTTCAACACTACCGGTACGTTGTAAATGTATTTTAAAATCATATGTATTCGTTATATAAAAACGTCAAATTACTGTCACCTTATAATATCCTTCGATTAATGTAGATTTATGATGTTTTCAGGCACGTATATGCCTCGGTGCTCGGTGCAGGCGAAATATAGCCAAAAATGCATGTAGGAAAAAAGTTTATGACTTTATTCACCCTTAACGACCCAACAAAAAACGACGGAACTATAAAGTTCTCTCGTCTCATACATACTGCTTCTACACATTACCACAGATTGACTTAATCTAATATAACACATTGCAACATAAAACACAAAATTTAACAATAAAAACAATGGTAACAAATTAAAAATCACAGGTTTAACTGAAAAAACGTAAGGTAATGACGATTATGATGATTACCTTTTTCAGTTAAACCTGTGATTTTTAAATTGTTACCATTGTTTTTATTGTTAAATTTTGTGTTTTATGTTGCAATGTGTTATATTAGATTAAGTCAATCTGTGGTAATGTGTAGAAGCAGTATGTATGAGACGAGAGAACTTTATAGTTCCGATTTTTATATTTTTTATTAATGACCTCACTTACCCTAGTGCAAAACTACAAGGTAATTATAATGTTTAATGTTTTTAATGTGATAAAGATACTAATTGCTGATAATGTATTATGTTCATTATCTTTACGTTCATTTGTGGTTAACATCAAATAAATATTTGTTTTTAGGCTTGATAATGGCCGGCTAGGCCGAAACGTTTCCGACTAAAAAACTGATGTAGTTTTTTGTTTTTTCGATTTACCCTAAAGGATCCACTTTTTAAGATAATAAAAATATTCTTTAAATATCAGCTCATCATGACAAACTACCAATCAAATGTTTATTACATTACGCTCGCTTCAATGATAGAGTCACGCGATGCCTAGTTAATTTTACATGTATAAAGATACCTACCGTTCAAATTAATCTAGGGCTATTTCGACAAACCATCAAAAATCAGAAATGAAAATATATGTATGTTTGTGTGCATATAGAAGAGAAATGGGTGCAGAGTACCGAAGAAGTTGAGCCTTATATGGGACCAACGATGGGAACATTATGACCTTTCTTCCAAATTTCATTAAAACCTGACGAGTAGCTGGTCCGCAAAAATTGTGCGACAGACAGACACGGAATCAAAAATTATCCCATTTAAATTCTGAAATCAGAAGCAAAATACCCTTCCGTTACTTTTTCTATTAGCTCAGAAGCATAAACCGTCTGGTTGATTTTTGTTGTTAGCTGTGGAGGACCTTCTGGGACCTAATTAGATCCCAGGCCGGATCTTGGAACGCGCGGCGGCTTTAGCTGAAGTCGAACCTTATTTTAAAAAAAATGGTCTAGATTCTCCTACAGTGTAGGCGTAGGCCCAAATTACACTGAACATAAACTACATCTCTACAACAACTCTCATCTACAACACAGTTGTAAAACCAGCTGTACTTACGTTTAGATATGCCTTCCATTTCCGATGACTCCATACTTTTCCTTTATGCAACTTCACCCTGCACAATGATCATAATGTTCCTTTTATTCATGGCTTATCTAGATCCCGATACCAGATATTCCACGGGTCTTTGTATCATATATCAATAAAATCATTGACTTTCAAAATAATCAAAATATTAAGTTCCATAATGGGAGTCTGGATAAACAAATCATGTTAGATATTACCCGGACTAAACGCTTTTACTAGAAAACCCCAATATAAGAATCACTAAATCTGATAAATCTAACACCACTGTTATCTTGGACTTCAAATCACACAAGGATAAAATGATGCACTTGCGATAAAACAACGTACAGACGTCTGAGAAGTGATCCGTTGGAGGAAATCAAGAAAGAATACAAAGGTATTATTAGCAAATTATACAACAACAAATATATTGATAAGACTCCCATTATGGAACTTACTATTTTTTTTATTTTGAAATTCAATGATTATATTGATATATGATTTCATATTACAGAATGGTATGAAAAAGAAGTCAAAAGCAATAGGTTTCTTAACTTTAGGTCCAAAAACCCCACACACCTGAAAATTAATAGTTGTAATAATCTTATAAAAAGGCCCTTTCCGTCACAGATAAATCTCATTGAAAGAAAATAAAATTCAAAGTTTTCAATAAACTAAAAGACAATTTATACCCAATAGCTCTAATAAAAAAACTTTGGTATAAACACACCGCTCCTCATCCCACTTCTGACAATAATGATAATTCCAACTATCTCCCAATAACCCTCCCACTACATTTATTGTCAGCATGCCGTATATTAAAGGTTTGTCTGATAATGTAAAAAAAAAAAACTTATGAATAAATTTGACTGTCCAGAAATAAAATTTGGATATAAGCCATTTAATAAAACAGGTAGATTTTACCACAATATGAAAGATAAAATACCTTTCAAAAATACGTCGGCACGATCTATGAAATACCCTGTGTCCATTGTAATAAATGTTACATCGGAGAAAGCAACCAACTTATCTATAATCGTATCAAACAACACAAATATGATATATCCAAAGGCAACTCTAATACTGCTTTATCTTCTACTGCATTAGCCACGAACCATCGGTTCAAATTTGATGACACCAAAATTATTGGTAAAACAAGTCCAATCGGAGAAAAATGTTGGAAGCTCTAAATATTGCGATTAGATCCGAATCCACGGTAAACATAAAAACATATTCAAGAATGTTTTAAAGAAATGTTTTAGAAATCAATAACATAATATACATATTTTGATTAATATACCATACCTTTCTTAAAAAGTTGACTTTTAGTTTGATTCCAGAGGGAAATTTTATTTTTGGGTATTATGTAATATTATTATGTTCTCAGTGTATGATCACTAATCATACCTTAATAGCTGGATTCAATTATCGAAATCGCATTATCTTTTCCTTTCGGGATGGAGGAGAAAAAAGGGTTTCTTTACCTGCTCAATACGATTTATTCCTTCCGAGACCAAATCAACGATATTGACTTTGGAAAGCTCTTCTATACTTTAAAAAAAAAAAAAAAAAAAAAAAACTTTTTTCTCTCTTGATATATCTGATTCATTTTTATGGGAATTTTATTTCCTACCTCTGATACGAAAATAATAAAGAGAAATATAACAAGGAAAAAAAGACGGTAGAGAGGGAAAAAATGAAGAAGGAATAAAAGGAAATATACTATCTTGAGATTCACTTTCCAGGTTCTACTCTTTCCTCTTTTTTCCTCTCTGGAAATTGAAACTACATTCCAAGAAGAATTATCCTACGATGAGACCCCTCGGATCCAATAACACATAGTCTAATACACTTTATTTCCGAAGAAGTCGAAATTAAATAACTCTACATATTCAACTGTATAGTGCATTTTTACCCTCTTCATTTTTTCGTCATGCCAACTGAAGGGAAGCACAGAGAAAAGCTGTAAGTAATTAAATTTTAATGATTTTAATCTTGTTTCTGCTGAAACAGCGATTCTCCCTTAATAGCTACGTCACCTATAAAGCTTTGTAACTAGAAGCTTTATAGCTTTAGACTAGTGTCAGGTTTTACACTCGTAGATAGGACATCATTCAAAGGAAAAGGAAGTAAAATTTCTAATTACCCGCAGTTTTTTAGATTCACTGATAATATCATTTTATATGTGCGTATACTTTTAATTTTGCATCCGATCTACTGAAGGTAACGGAAGCATTTGAATTATTCTGAAGAAAGTTTTATTTGTCTTCAAATTAAAAAAACAATTTTATCACTTTTTTTTGTAACTCTTGTTTTGAATTTTATTATATTTTATTTTACTTGCTTGTGATTTTTTGCTGTCTAGTAATAAAACGCGAAGAAGCTATATTCCACTCTAATTTAGGTACTTTTTTTTTTTTTTTTTTTTTTTTTTTTTTTTTTTTTTTTTTTTTTTTTTTTTTTTTTTTTTTGGTTTAGGCATTTTCCAGTCGTAATAAAATATATTCTGGAAGATATGTACCTATGTTGAGTCAGAAGAACTCAGATTAATGTCTGTGACTGTACCTTGCTTTTGAGAGATTCCTGCATGTAATATTATTATTAAAGAGTCCCTTAAAACTCTCACAAAGTATGATATTTAAATTTTATTTAGCTAACAAATTTTATTTGTGGTTTATGAACAATAAGTATACATTTGTATTTTTATGTCACTCTTTATAATAATAGAACAATTTAAATCCCAAAGTCTACAGTACCAATTTATTCCTTAGAATATGTCTCGATTTGATAGAGTTATATTATATTAGTATATTAAAAAAGTTAGTATATTAGAAAATGTGATTTCTAAGTTTTGAGAAACCCTTTTTCATCATATAAATTCTACAAATTTCGAAATAATTTACTTCATTAAGCAAAATTATATAGCATAGGAGTTTTTTTTTTTTTTAATTAAAAGTTCTATTACATATCAATTAATTTAAGTAAATTTCTTTTGATGATTTGAGTATTAAAGGGTAATCTTGGGTTTTTAGATTGGATGGATGGACCAATGGTACTCCACTATTAAGGTGCTTAGAGGTTCTTCTACTCTATAAACTTGCTATGGTATCAAGGTGTATATTATAGTAATGCAGCAGAACTTCCACTCTATACATGCACTCTGCTTTGACTTTACCACATAATTTAAGAAAATTTTATTTCAGTTAACTGTAGTACTTAATAAAAAGTAAGATATTGCTATTCTTATAATGATAATTATGTATTGATAATTCTAAACTATTGTATACACATATTTAACCTTAATGTGCTAAAACAATGAGAACACACTCAGAATCTAATTATTACAAAAAATAATACTTTAATAATTAATTAGGTTCTGTACTCTGCATATTATTGTAACAAAATTAAATACCTTTGGTAATATTTGAATGTTTTAATTATCTGTTCTAATCTTTAATACATGCAGGGCAACAACCGCAAAATCCAATACCTCGAGGTGAACGAGTATATCCTTCTTCACAGGTTGATTCTTCGGGGCAATGCATTTTTACATTGAAGCAAGGGTTACCGGGGCAACACAATGGTTTAAAACATCTGGGACAGCATCCACAATATCCTCCTCCTTCATTACTATATATATAGCCTTTAGGACATTCTATAGCTTCACAACTAACATTAGTACATATAGAATATGTGCAATTTTGCGACGAGCCTTCATCCACTTGAAGAATCATAAGAGCTCCTGTAATGATGAGAGAGAGTAATTTATCCATGTCTTCCTGCAAAAAAATAAATAAAATGAGTAATACATAAAAGAATTTAATGGTGTACATGATTTAAGATGTTTAACGCCTTGCAAAAGTCTATAACAATGTTAAAAAATCACAGGGAAGTACATAGTCCAAATACTTTTTAGGGTTTTGTAGATGAGTAAGCATACCCATTATGTAAATTATGATTTCTTGTCTTCAATCTCAAGAGTCCCGGGTTCGATCCCCCGGGGGTCACAATGTTTTTTATCAGTAATAAACCAATAAGGAACGCAAAATTTGAAAAAGAAAATATTTGTGTACTACTCTTCAGCAGCTTTCATTTGATACCCAACTCAAAATTTAATAAAAATAAAATTTTGGGCACACTTCACTTTTTCGCGCCCAAAATTGGCAATTTTTGAAAAATTAGGATGAACTCCCGGAATTTTAATCGCGCCATAATGAGGTATTAGCATGAATTATTTCGAAATTTTAGCACCAGCCGATCTATAGTGGTTGGGGGGGGGACAATTTTTTTTGGGTATATTTTGATTTTTTCCCCCTATAAGGAATGCAAAATTTGAAAAAGCATATATATATTTGTGTCCTACTCTTCAGCAGCTTTCATTTGATACCCAACTCAAAATTTTAAAAAAATAAAATTTTGGGCGCACTTCAATTTTTCGCGCCCAAAATTGGCAATTTTTAAATATTTAAGATGAACTCCCGGAATTTTCATCGCGCCACAATAAAGAATTAGCATGAATTATTTTGAAATAATACGACCAGCCGTTATATGGTAGTGGGGGGGGGGGGAATTTTGGGTATATTTTGATTTATTTGACCAATAAGGAAAGCAAAATTTAAAAAAGTATTCATATATTTGCAACCTACTAATCAGCAGCTTTCATTTGATACCCCACTCGAAAATTAAAAAGATATGTAAATTTTCGAGTTTACAACATTTTTTCGAATTGCGCATGCGCATATTTCATTTCTAACTTTTGTGTTTTTCTCCTGTGTTTGGGCCCGGAAGTTACGGCAGTGTTTCAAATTTAACCTTTTTAGCTTACGGTTCGGGCCCTATGAACCAAAGAGCGACGGACAGACGGACACATCACCCTCGGCATAAGGGTTTTGAGAAGTATCTACAAAACCCTAAAAAAAATTAAATTCCGTTTTAATAAAGAAGAAATCACTGGATCAGAGAAGACAAAATTAAAGTGAATAGACCTCAAGATTATTGTAACTATTGCAGTTAGGTTAATTTAATTAAGTTTTAGATACTATGATGTTAATAACCATACATAAATGTCAAGATATTTAGCGAAACTAATAGGGATTTAACATATTAAAGTGTTAAGATGCGCGGAGAGTCGGTTTTTGTTATTTCTTTAAGATTACCTTCATGGAAGCTCCCATATCTAAAAAATATTATATCTAAGTTTCTGCATATTTTAATGACTAATGCTAAAAGAATATTACCTTAGAGATCTTATTTTTGTTATAAAGAATTAATTATGAGAAATGTCAATAAGAAAAGAGGTTAAAATTCAAAATTAGCCTTGAACTTTAGCCCTTTGAACTTAAGTTTTAATTTTTAGGGAGTTGCCAACTCAGAAATAATTTCTTTCTTAAATCAAAAAAAAAAATATTAAATTAGAATAATTAGCTTCTGTGGAACTTACTCAGTAAGACTGAAATTTAAAATTTCTCCGATGATTACCAATTAAAGTAATGGAAATCGCTCTACATTATACATTAGACGTTATTATTTTGATTCTTTATTCCTTTTTAATCATTCCTTAATATATTAGGTAATTTTTTCTATAATTGATAATTTTCTTTTAGACATTTGTACGGCGATGAGTAAATTACGCTGTAAAAAGTTGAGATTTCTCTGTTCTAATTAAAGATGTTTCCAATTCCACTTAAACCAATGGAGGAAGAATACGGAAAATCATTGAAGTGCTAGTTTCAGAAATTCCTAAAAATTACTAAGAAAATAAAGAAATGCAAAAACACCGCCAATAATTCACAGAGAGTTTTTCGGTCGTATCTTTGTCCTTACTTGCATGAATTTTGTTCGTTTTAGAAAATATATTTTTAGAGAATATTTGAAGGTCGACAACATCCTTGAACATGGCCAGAAATAAGACCATCAAGAAAAAAAATTAATAAAATTATCTACTTAAAACAAATAAATTAATTAAAAAAAGGGGGGAGGGGAGGGTTAAAATGACCTTAAAAGTCATGGTCAAGAGTTTTGTGTAGGCTATGGACAAGGGCACTGTTAAAGGGAAAAATTTGGTTATTTCGCAATCAGCAATACAAATTAGGGTTTTCCATAGGCAAGACTCTAGGACATGGTCAAGGTCATATTTTACTTAAAATTTCCTGCTCTTTTCAAATCTGCAATAAAAAATGGGGGTTCCTATTTAAAATAACAAAGTTGACCCTCAAATGACCCTGAAGGGCAAGTTTAAGGTTAAATCAAAGGTCACCATTGAATAGCTAAGGAAAAATCCTGAAACTTTTGTATTTAACTTTTTTCAAAAAATGAATTTCTGACGAGTTATTCAGGGGTTTCCATACTTTTGTGCCACCCTGTATTTATAGAAAGATATAGATAGAATTGTATTATAAGGGAATAGCAATTTTCTTGCTAGAAAAACGTTTGAGATTAAAGACAAGGTGTTTTTAACTATTAATATTTAAAAAAAGGGTTCACCAGCCATCAGGAAGTGATTAGTTTAAGGCAAGAAACAATTTAAACCGTTGTATAATTGAATTATTTTACTGCTTAATATCAATACTAGAACTTGAGCTATGAGGAGTCATCAGTCGAAAAGTTACTCTTAGAGACAATTTATTGTATCTTT
The DNA here is from genome assembly GCA_001010745.2 of Gerris buenoi. Lineage (NCBI taxonomy): Eukaryota > Metazoa > Arthropoda > Insecta > Hemiptera > Gerridae > Gerris > Gerris buenoi. The sequence goes on from KZ652586.1 coordinate 99,234, forward strand.
GCCTTAAATGAATTGTACATAGTCTGTCATTAACTAAGTTTTGTAATCACAAGTTAGTTTTTCTTAAGTGTTATATAATGTATATAACATAAAATATATAGTAATATAAGTATATAATTTATATAGCTTACCTGAAGTAAATTTTTAACTTCACTTAACCAGTTGTTTCCTTTGATTCGCGATTAGTTATTCTAAAAAAGAAATTATAATTTAATAAATAACTGGTTACCTGAAGTAAATTTACAACTATACTATTTAAAACTAGTATTTCTTTTACTTTGGACTTGCTAGTTAAAAATAAGTAAAGTGAAGCAAAACTATTTGTAACTAAAGAATGATATTGACTATAGCAGATATAATATCTTGGGTATTTCCTTAACAAGTTTTACGACTCTAAAAACCATTTTAGCATTATCATTATTTTGAAATTGGATTAAAAATACTATAGTCATTTCAACATTTTAATATGTTTTATCAACTTGAGCTGCATTAACATGATAATAATGTTATCAGAATTAATTGAATTAATTATTACTTTTTAAGGAAAAATGTTAAATATTAAGAGTATTTCATATTGTATTACTGTTTTTCACTAAAAAGAAGTGGTGTTACATATGATAAAAATATGTTAATAAAAAATAAAAAAAATAAAAATAAAAATCACAGGGAAGTACTTGCCCCATGTACTTTTTAGGGTTTTGTAGATGAATTAGCACACCCGTTATGTAATTATGATTTTTTTGTCTTCGATCCAAAGGGTTCCGGGTTCGATCCCCCGGGGGGTCACAATGTTTTTTATCGGTAATAAACCAATAAGGAATGCAAACTTTAAAAAAGCAAATATATATTTGTGTCCTACTCTTCAGCAGCTTTCATTTGATACCCAACTCAAAATTTTTGAAAAATAAAATTTTGGGCGCACCCCAAATTTTTGCGCACAAAATTGACAATTTTTAAAATCTTTGAATGAACTCCCGGAAATATCATCGCCCTAATATAAGGTATTAGCATGAATTATTTCGAAATTTTAGCACCAGCCGATCTATAGTGGTTGGGGGGGGGACAATTTTTTTTGGGTATATTTTGATTTTTTCCCCCTATAAGGAATGCAAAATTTGAAAAAGCATATATATATTTGTGTCCTACTCTTCAGCAGCTTTCATTTGATACCCAACTCAAAATTTTAAAAAAATAAAATTTTGGGCGCACTTCACTATTTCGCGCCCAAAATTGACAATTTTTAAAAATTTGGGATCAACTCCCGGAATTTTCATCGCCCAACAATAAGGCATTAGCATGAATTATTTCGAAATTTTAGCACCAGCCAATCTATAGTGGTTGGGGGGGGGGAAATTTTTTTTGGGTATATTTTGATTTTTTTCCCCTATAAGGAATGCAAAATTTAAAAAAGCATATATATATTTGTGTTCTACTCTTCAGCAGCTTTCATTTGATACCCCACTCAAAAATTAAAAAAAATGTAAATTTTTGAGTTTACCACATTTTTTTGAATTGCGCATGCGCAAATCTAATTATGGACTTCTGTATATTTTTCCTCTGGTTGGGTCAAAAAGTTGCACCAGGGTTCCAAATTTCAGCACTTTCGCTTGAACGGTTCGGGCCCTATGAACCAAAGAGCGACGGACGGACGGACACATCACCCTCGGCATAAGGGTTTTGAGAAGTATCTACAAAACCCTAAAAACGTTCTTCGATTACATATTAACTCAAAAGCATCGCGAGATTCTATTATTGAAGTGAGCGTATATTAATAAATAATATTGAGTAATAAGAATTGTATATCGTACTTTGTCTCATCATAATTTGAAATGTTTGTCTCATCAAATAGGTAATGAATTCCATGTTCACATTTAAAGCTCACGTTTAGGTGAGCGTTGCGCGCAAACTCTTAGACGGATAGCGCTATCCAATGAACTTAGCCTGAGCATTAGTAAGAGGAACATTAATTCAACATTTTAACCAAGGCATTTAACTTTTACTCAAGTTATCGTCGGACACGTTAACGTTACTGACAGACAGACAGTCAGGCAGGATGCATATTTTGTTAAATAAATATAAGATATAAATATAAGAATTTTTGAATTTTTGAAACTAGGCGTCGCGTGGCCCAATCATTAAAGCGAGCTTATATGTAGTAATAAATATGAATTGAATATTGACAAAATAGATATGAGTTGGCTTCACAAAAGTCGGCTGCAGCCGCATTAGGAACAAAATGACCTTGAAATTTGTTATAACCCACGTTGTCCCATTAAAATCATTATTTAAAATGGCTGCAGTTACCCTTACTTTTTTCAATAAAAAATAGATAATCATGAAGAGTTGATAGTGTACTACTACTACTACTACTATACTGTTCCACTAACCACATACCTACTTTTCCACTTTTATAAAATGTATCACTTTCCTGCACAAAAACTTCTGCTAGTATCAAAATTAAATTTTATATGCCTGCTAAAATTGTACATTAGGTGATTTATATGAAGGTCCATTAAACTCGTTACGTTATAACGTAAGATATTGGTAAAAACTTTGTTTTCTCTATTTTAAATATTTAGGTTCGCGTTAATAGTTTAACGATCTTTATTACTTAATAGTAGTGTTAGTGTTGCTGCTGGTTTTGTTAAAAAATTGTAAATCAAATTATAATTACCATTTACAAGGGGAGAAAATACAGAGGAAAACAGACTTCAGCGCTGGGACTCGAACCACGGTGGAGGTTTGATAAATTTTAAATTAAAATTTATATGTGTGGTGGGATTTATGTATGGTTACTACCAAATACTTAAAAATTGAATTTGGAAAAAAATGTAATTGAAAATTATGTTGGTCTTATCGAAAGGTGATGATAGAATATTTTCCTATCCAGAAATCTCAATTTTACATTTGAAGCTCACGTTTACACGAGTTTTGCGCGCGAGCTTTTGGACGGATTACGTTGTACACGAACTCAGACTGATCATTAGTATGAAAGGAACACGAACACCTAATTTTAACCAAATCGTTCAACTTTTACTTTTAGCTATCGTTGGAAGTTATCAACAAACAGACAGAAAGACAGGATGCATATTTTGTTGAATATAAGAAACTCGCTTATGCTCGCATTTATTTATTGGTTGACGTTTATAAAAGGGATACATAATGAAGAGAAGCACCTTATATAATAAGGAAAATACTGAAATTAACAGGTGATATAGACCAGGAAATAGCGTGAAAAAATGTGTCAGACTAACTAAGCTAGCATTTCGTGTACACGTTAATCTTTTAGTGCCTTTTAAGAATATGTGGTCGGCTATGTTCGCCTGCAGGACATAGCTTGGCCACTAGCATTTGATATAAACAAACCGGTAGAGAGCAGTGTTAGTTTTCACTAAATAGGTTTGTTATTCAAATAGTTCTCCAAATCAAAGTGGTCACCTATCCACTATCACCATTGACAAACTAACATCAATTTTGATTTTTAGTCTTCTATCTATTTCTGTAATCAGGATCATGGAAATCACATTGCCCACCATTAATGGGTAGGTAATGGCCGCTCTCCACCGATTTTTTTTTTTTTTTTTTTTTTTCAAATGCCTATTGCCAAGCTATGTCCAGCAGACGAACTTAGCCGACCACATATAACGCACTAAAATATTAACTTGAACAAAATGCTTGCTTCATGTTTGTCTGACAATTTTTTGCACACTATCTCCTTAACTGATGGAAGTAGGATTCTTAAATAAAATAGGTAATGTAAGTTACGGTTCAAATCTTGTTCTACTATTATTATTATTTATTTGCCTCATTACAGTGCTATTTTTATTCCGCATTATTTTTCCAACGTTACTTTTTAATATTGGGATAACCTCAAATCAAGTTTCATATTGGCAAACGTTTTGAATATTACTTTTTCTAGGAATAGTGTTATTGGATAGAAAAAAAGGTTAAAATATGGTATGTATTTGGTTGTAAGTGTATATATGCATTCATAGCGGCGGATTTCATTTCCCAGGTATCGTAAAGATTATTTGGATGTTATCAAATTGAAACCGGCGAGGTACGCCTCCGCGGATAAAGGTTCTCAGGAGGAAGGCTGGCATCTATTTCATAAAACCCTCATAATGTCGGAAGGTTATTGGAAAAGTTGGTTCTTTTATTGGAAGGAAAAGCATCCAACTGTTTTTCTCCCCTACCTAATACCAGGATGGCAAAAATTTCCACTGTTGTAGCTGGAGAAGGGAGTCTAAAATCACCTATATCACAAACCTTTACTAACCTTTACCTTTATTGCCTCTTTATAACTTACATTTCTCTCGTCGTTGCCTCCTCTTACATTCCGTGGCAGCCTAGCCTCGCCAAGGGGAAACAATCGCTTCAATATGTTACAGCCTAGATCGGAAACAAATTGGATATCATTAACATGACCGTTGATAGCATTTATAAACCACTTCATTTGCGGATAACCAGAGAAAACAGAATTATTATCCTAACTACTCTTTATATTATATTAATTGGATCATTTCGTTTTCTACCAATTTTTAAACGACTATATACGCTCCAAATAGTAATATTTGGTATTTATAATTTTGGGTTACGAGTTATGTTTGTAAGGCAGCCAGTATGACCATGTTGCTTTAGACTGCTTGGCCATAATTGAATCTATCTCTATTTTGTTGACTTTGGGAGGGTGTATGGAGCCACTGTTCAGTATAGGTTGGGGATTTAAATTTCTGATTTTAGAATTTATGTACTACAAAGAAATATGCTTTTCATATATAACATGGCCTAAAGAGAGGTCGAAAAACGCAAAAACAGAGCTTTTTGAAGTGAAACTTTTTTAGGCGTGGTAAAGTAAATTGGCTTGGATGAAACAAAATTGCATGAAACGAAGTTAGTGATTCGATTTCGTCCAGCTAAAAAATCTTTCACATGGACGAGTCTTGATCCACCGACCACTGATTCACCAGACATTAGTGCTAACCATTGCACCACGGAGATAGATGATTTTTTTCAATACACAGAATTGGTATTATAAGCGTAATATGATATACAATATAATAATGTAATACAACATAAAATTAGTTTTAATATTTTTTCTTCATTATTCGCTATAATGTTGGGAAAATATTTTATTTTTCAATAAAATTTCCACATAACCATTTCGTAATCCTGGAATAATGAAATCGTCAACAAATGCAAGGAGAGTAATATATAAAATCATCTGTTTCTTAAAATTAAGTTTCACTTCTAATGCGTGAGAGTCTCACAAATATTTTTTTAATATTTCTTATGACATCATCATTAATCAAAATATTTCTACCAATTGAATTATTTTCATGTGAAGATAATAATAAATAATATTTTTACAAATTAAAACCTGGAGAATTTAAACAATTTCCTAGCAGAAAAAATAGGTATAAAAAGAGAAAATAATGTTTTGTTTTTTTTTACATAAAAATAAAAAAGCTTTTAGATACTGGTATATTTCCAGATTTACTTTTTCTTATATATTATATTTCTTGGAAATCTACCAATTTAATAACGGTTTAACCTTCTATTAGAGCGTTACTATTAAGTTAGGATTTCTTTTCCCAAATTTATCTTTAATTGAGTTATGTTTGAAGGTTCCATGAATTCCTTTATCAGGTTGGATTGGAGAAAGTAAATTGGGATTTTTATTTCCATTTTCAATATGATTTATTGCGTATCTTCTTTTTTTTACCTATTTCCCTCAAACCGCAAGTGGTGCATATTTCAACCTAATAATGGAACAGTCAGGTGTGATCATCCATAAATCTTTTCCGAAATACTACACCAGTTAACTTTAGGACACAAACAATCCATTTTTAAATTACGAACTCCGTTAATGAATTATTTCTCCCAAAATTCATATTCGTGAAATGTTAAGTAAAATGTGGAAAAGAGTGTATTTTTTAATCACAAGTTGCAACAATGCGTAATTAAACCTTAATTTAAGTAAAACTTGAATAGACAGTTAACTATAAAATATTAGAAATAATTTGTAAAAATAGATTGTTGAAACATAATAGTTATTTATGCACCTAGGGAGTAAAGTAAGCCATTATTCCCTGAGCGAAAAAGTTGATTCTTGAGGCGAAGCCGAAGGAATCATGTCCCTAAATCCCGAGGCGAAGCCGAGGGAATTAGAATTTTTAATTCCCGAGGCGTAGCCAAGGGAATAACGCTAATTAGCTCCCGAGGCGAAGCCAAGGGAGACAATTATCGCGAAGGGAATAATGGCACTTTACTCACGAGGTACATACAATATTTTATCTCCTGTAGGAAGTAAATACATATTTTCGTTGATTGCACAGTTTTTATTTATTATTTTAATAAATAACAATAATTATTAGCACTTTTAATAGCAGATATAAGAGATTCAGTATTAAAAACAAATAAGAATTGGAATTAAACTCAAATAGAAGGTTACTTAGATGCAGGTTATAAACATGGTCGTAAAAGCAGTGACGCCAACCTGATTTCAACATCTTCATTACATTAACCATTCATTTTCTACTATTTATAAAATAATTAAGTTGCAATCTTTACTTTTTCGCCCTACTTTACTTTTTCGCCCTACTTTTTACTTTTTCTCCCTACTTTTTGATACAGGGATAAAAAGACCTGCTTTAGTCCCTCTAAACTAATTCAAAATCATAACTTTTTTACCCTACTGGAGATAAAAGGTATTTTTTCAACTTAAACTGATCAATTGTATTGATATCAGGGATTTCATTAATTATTAAGTCAAAGAGTATAACATTTTATAATAAAAGTTCATAGTTTGCTCACTCGCTAACTCTTAATTGAATGTTTCGCTTTATTTCTACGATTATGTGACAAATAATATCGCATGATGAAAATGATTAACCTGAAAATGAATTAACAACTCGAGCCAACAATCTAGATAGAGCAATAGAAGCACACATCTTGAAACCCCTAGAAGAGAACTCTCTACACCATAGGCTGGGAAAGTTATAACCAAAGTTTATTCTGCTTCAAAAAGTATCCCTCTTATATCATAATTTGACTAGTAAAGCAAATTTAAAGAGTCCATCCAATACATGAGGCCTGGGATGTTTTATTTTTAATAGCCACCACATTAACTCTCCTGCGCACAGCTGAAATCCTTTAATGCGGCTTTGAATCGACTTCAACCCTGATATCCGTTTTTGACTCCTTCTGACTTAGCCTCTTTCCGTAATTGAAGAAAAAGAAAAAATATATCTTTAAGCAAAATTCTTTATTACTATTAAAGAAATAACATGTCAGACTGTTAATGACTTTTTGATACCTGCAATGACTCAATATTTTAGTTTTTGTTTTACATATAAATGCATAGAAGCGTGTGAACTTAGAGTAATTGTGTAATAAAATAAAATTTAACATTTGGTGTAGAAATTTAATCATACCTCAACTAGAAGCGGAATAACACAAACTGTCTCTCCATTTTTATTCATTTATTTGTTATTTTTATTTATAAAAGCAGCTTTTAACTTTCATAAGGTCCCTGCATAAGGAAATTTTATGTTATTCATTTAAGTTACCTCCATATACGCTCCAATATCTAACATTTACAAGAATAATATCTAACATATAATACGTATTTACCTTCATGGCCTCTCTTTTTTTCGAATTTATTTATTTTATTTTTTGGGACTAAATTTGGAATTGACTCATCGACTCATGGAACGATGCTTTTCTGTTACCAGAATTTTAATAGCATATCAAGGATATTATTTACTTTTTACTTATTTTAATAACCAGTAATTATTATTACACCGAATTTAAAAATACAAAAATAGTCTTAAATGTTTATCAAATAAACTTGATTTTTATGTATACTACAGTCTATAAGATTAGAGTTGGCACAATCAAAAGGCGGGAAAATTTTGAGGGAAACGATTTTATTGGTCCTCCATGTTGAATGCAACTTCAGAAAAAAAATGCTCTACTCTACCCCTGTTACAAAAAAATATAACAAGGCAACACCGATTTTCCCTTTTTATATCCCCAAAACTACCTCCACATTTGTTGTTTCCCGCCTTCGATTGTGCCAACTCTAATCTTATAGACTGTAGGTGTGCATAATGCTTGCAATATTGAGCTGAGCGTGCATTTTAATCATATTTATTTATATTTTTCTTTTTTTTCTATTTTACCAATAGAATGACCCCTCATAAATGAAAATATGACAAAAGTTAACATAGTAACAATAACTTTACTCTTAAAGAGCTTTTCAACGACATGCATCTTGAAGGGCATATACTATTTAAACTTTTGAAGCCCGTAACCCCGTGTACCAATTTGGACCATTCAGATTTATACCTTTCTGTGGTTGTTCACTATGACCGTGCCGAATTTTTTTCGGATCAGCTCAGTCGTTTAGGAGAAAACTTTTGTACTTCGTATCCCGTACCCCTGTATACCAATTAGGACCATTTCAGATTTATACCTTCCTGTGGTTGGTCACTATGGCCGTGCCGATTTTGTAGCGATCGGTTCAGCCGTTCAGGAGGAGTATGCGTCCAAACAAATGCAAAGTGTAATATAAGAGCTTCGCTTTGCTCAGCTCAATAAAATCATTGCTTTTTCACTCTTAACAAAAAAAAGTAGTGTCAAGAAGAATTACAAAATTTATTTGGAGTTAAAAAGAAGTTTAGAGTTAAGTTAAAACGTGAAGATATAAAAAGTTAATTGATATCTGAAATGATGATGTAATTTGTATCTATGGTTCAAGGAAGGAGCAGGGCGAGGGACACCCTTACGCACGCTTACATAGCTTACTAATGACCACACCAAACTCGCTTCAGCGTTACAATGTACAAATGTATGATGTGTGAAGTAGCTGGAACTCTCCGCCGCGGGGCTTAAAAAGGGCCTAAGTGATGTCCTAATTGCAAGGTTCGAACAAGTGGTTCGTTCTACCCGTTCTAGTTGGAAGTACTAGATTACTACTACTACCTTCATGGCCTCTCTTTTTTTCCGAATTTAGCTATATTTCAATACTCATACTGATAAGCATATGAAGCAAAATTTAAGAATACGAATTAAACTCTTTGAAGATGATACGTCAAATGTTGAAAAAATCACTATACTCGTATTCATATCCGATATTCAGTATTTTGTTTTTGATGTTTGAACTTAAATTGAAGTCACAAATGTCAAACCTACAGCAGTCATAAAATGTGAAAACGGGTTTTTTATTCTCTCACCTCATCTGTAACTAGGGAATTGAATTTTGTCAGTGATTGGACTCGAAGCTAGAAAAATACAACCTTTCTCCTTGATACAGCTATCTAACTGATAAAATCAACACCACATTTGAAACGATGAAAAATATTTGAATAGACAGAAACTGATCCGACAGTTTTATTTATCACCATTGATTCTATTTTTTATCTCAATAACGTATTTTAATCATTTGCAACGGCTGTAATATTTATTATTTAGGATTTAAGTCACATGGAATGATACTTATTCAATTTTTTGTTAACATATTTTCCCTAAATCTTCTCTCTACCTGACTACTTGATTGTGTTTCAACCTTACGTGGGCCAACCAGATCCAAAACTTATCACTAGAAGTAATTTAAAGTACCGGCGTTGAAGAGAAAGAGAGAAATGAAATTGAGGTTAAAATCTGACTTAATATAGCCAGATATCAACGTAATTAGATGTGCTTCTAGTGTGCTTCTACAGGTAGAACATTTAAATTATTTTATTTTATTGTTGTTCTATTTGCGATAGTTATCTATTAACTATAGTTTCTGGCGTTGATTAGTAGTTATGGATTAGTTTTTGACTGATTTATATTTTATAACTTATACTTATACTATACATTACTGTTCTATAAAGATATTCGATAAACGCACAAGAGTTCTTTATATTTCAATTAAACAACAAAAGAATAATCTGACAATGACAACTTGAACTTTCATAATAAATTTTGATTAACAAGTCAAAATAAATGCCAGATATTCAACATCCTCCCACCTCAAACCTCGGTACTTACCCGTGCTTAATCGTCAACTCTGTCCAGTTCAAGTTTATAAAGTCTCCGCGCTGGTCGTGTCAGTGGTCCTGTAGCCAGTCTAATCTCTTTTTGTTATCATCTCCTACCAACACCACCTCCCCAATCTTTAGAGATTGGCCAGTGTCTTTGTCTTTTTTCCATAGGGCCAGCTGTCCTGAACTTTATTCCTGAACCGGCGTCGAAGACAATCTTTTACTTTCTTTCTATAGACCCATCGTTCGTTTAAGCTGATTGTCTGCTCGACCAAGTCAAGGTCTGGCACACCCGTCTCTCTAATCCCATTCCTTCTAACATCTTCCTCTCTACAACCCGCAAGAGTAGAATAAGAGTCCAGTTTCCCAGCGTGTGGATGATACTTTTCGCGTTACTTGATCCATTAAACCTTTAGCTCGCTTCTCATCCCGACTTTAGAGACTTTCACTGATCTTAACGCCAAAATCTTCTGAACTAAACGATGACCTAATCAGTCGGTCCAAGCAGTCCCAATCCTCAGACGGTTGAATGAAGAGAACGCGTTGCTTAGCACTAGGTAAACTAGTTGAGATATTACCTTGTAGGGACCAACCGAGGCGCGTTCGCGTGGCAACAGGACCGTCCCATGGGCCTTCAATTATCTCGTGGTGGACAAGAACCCTTTTTATCTGCCTTATCAGTATCTCAGGTCTACCCCCGCCTCACCAGATAATTCCAACCCAGCAAATGGCGGCCATTTTAGAAGCATCTCCTTCTTTTACAATCCGTAAGTAGGGAGAGAGAGATTTGGAAAGATTCTGATGTTATTTAAACAATATAGGTCAGCACCTGGAGAACAACCTTGAATTTCTATATCGACAGATAAAGATTAAAGTATTACCTGTCGTTCTGCCGTTGAGCCACTGCTAGTCTGAGAAGGATGGTGTCCCTTCACAACCTAGTTCTTCAGCCAGAGCGCTGTCGCATAGCGTTATAGAGGAGCCGCTGTCAAGCAGAGCATAAGTCGCTTTATGCCCCTTTGGACCAGTTCGACCGCTGGTACGACACGTAAGAGTACCTGACCTCCTTCTATTGCGACGCTGCAGCAAGTTTGGACAGATTTGGCCTCGCTGGCACCACTGCATGCAGTGTTGCCAGATGGCTTTTTGAGAAACCCACCATTTTTTTTTTTAAAAAAACACCATTTTTTAGAGATACAGAAAATGCACATCAAATTGAAAAATACGTGTATAAGAATGGGCAATAAGGGGTAAGGAGGAAAAAGTTTAAAACAAAACTTAAATTTATTTTAATATTTAACTACGTATTTATTGATTATAATTATTATAATCAAAGGAAAATAAATATTTGTTTCAAATAAATGATTTTTAAAAAAAATAAAATAAATAAATAAACATAATAACAAAAAATAAAATAAAAAAAAACGTTAATAAAAACAAAAATTAAAAAAATCCCGTCAGGGGAATTAGGGGCATATTTTTGCGGTTTATTTTAAATTTTCGGAGGTAAAATGCCACCATTTTGAAAAAGCCATATATATTTGTGAATCAATACCTTTAAAATGATACCAAACATCAATTTTCAAAAAATAAAAATTTTGAATCTTCATAGTTAGTGCCCCCTAAAATTTTTAAAATTTTACTCTTTTATATCAACTCCCGGTAATATCATTGGACCAGAGAGATGCAAATTTTTTATCTTTACCTTATTTTTAGGACCTACCCTAATGGGGTAGCGTGGGGGGAGGACTTTTTTTTGCGTTTTGTTTTAATTTTTTGGGGGTGAAATTGCCGCTATATTGGAACAAGATACATTATTGTGAACCAAATTTCAATACCTTTAAAATGATACCCAAATTTGTTTTTTCAAATCACAAAAAGTTTGGGGCCCCCTAGTTAGTGCCCCCTAAAATTTTTAAAATTTTACTCTTTTATATCAACTCCCGGTAATATCATTGGACCAGAGAGATGCAAATTTTTNATATTAGTGATCGAAGAAATTTTGAGTGTTTAAGTTCGCAATATTTTTTGTGTTTTGGGCAAAAAAGTACAACTTTTACACCAAATTTCAATTCTCTAGCTACAGTAAGTCAGGAAATATAGTATATACTATATATACTAAAAGATGCGATGGACGGACAGACGAACTACCAAAAGCATAAGGGTTTCTAGGATGACCTCGAAACTCTAAAAAGAATAACAAGAATAAAAATAATATTGTCAAAAATAACCAAATAATAAAAGAACAAAAGAGAAGTTCGAGTGGATTGATGATTTGAGAGTTGATATGACACACAAATGAACTTATAAATCTAGAGAAGAGGAGATAAGGCAAAACCCAGGTTTTTATAATTACCTTTTAGAAGGACCCTACGCTACATCTACTTGCATATTAAGTTGGTGGTTTAGTTGTTTTTTGGGGGGGGGGTTTTTTCAGTGATAATTATGAAGATAAGTAACAACAAAAAACACCACAAAAAACTCTTAAATTTCAAAAAAACACCACACACCATTTCATAAAAAAATAACACCACTGATTTTAAAAAACACCAATCTGGCAACACTGACTGCATTCTGGTGTAACATCGATGGGCTTATGTAGCAGTGAATGGTGTTTCGCTCCACACCCATAAACGTTACATCGCTGTTTCTTCTTCCTACACCGGGTAGCCTGGTGTAACCTTCCCAAAAAAACAAAGCATCGCTTATCTTGAGCAACACATTCTCTGCGATTAGTAACTTGCAAAGTGAGAAATTGTTTGCAATCAGGTGTCTTATGTTTGGGGGAATCACAATATTGACAGTGGCCTTTCGTCTTGTCAACAGTTATTTTTACTGTCTGGGGCGCGGGAACATGTTAAAAATTAGTCCCAGTGGCTACGGCATCTGTTACAAGGACACATTTAGAAGCATTTCGCGACGCATTTGACCTTCTCTTGTCCTTTTCACTCTCTTCAAAGATATTTGGTGTTGTTAAAAGCGTAAGCCCACGTGCCTCTTTCTGTAGTCAATACGAAAAAATCTCCAGCTGGTTGTTGGAAGGCATGTCAATAACAAGCTCAGCCCATTGTATTCGCATCGGTACAGGGAGTTTCTTAATTAAATCATCCATAAGTTGTGGGTTAGTCAGGTGGGCATGCGCGTTGGACTGTTGAAGCATAATTACCAAATTTTGAACGGCAGTTGCCATATCCAAAATTGCCTCAATGTTCTCACCTTTGACACATTGCAGGGCTCGAATGTCATTGATCAAGCGCTATAAAATATAATCTGTTCGGCCAAATCGAATGCGCAACGTGTCTATTACCTTGTCAAGGCAATTTGGGAACGGCAACAGACCCGCTACCACTTCAAATGCCTTAACCTTTAACGCTTTTTGCAATCAATGCGAAAATCCGCACACATACGTGCAGCGCTGGAATTGTGAAGGAAACGCCGGCCGCTTAAGAGGGTCGCTGTTAAAAGTAGGCAAATCTTTTCCCGTACTTTGCCTCGCTACATAGTGGGAAAAAGTCGGCTGATTCATAACCCCGCAAGTACCTAGACACGGCTGCTCTAGCCTTAACCCCTGTTTTAAACTAGAGTTACCTTTCACATGCGGTGGATGATCGGCCCGAAGGAGTTGAGCTAGTGGTTTATTCTCATCATCTCTAGGAGGAGCGTCAACGTGAAGTGGGGAGCTCTTGATCCATTCTTCAACTCTAACCTTTGACGGGAGAGTGACGTGGGAGATATCGCTCGCATTGGCCCCATGTGCCTTCCTTGAAAATACCCGCTTTGAAGAACTAGAACCTGCGCTTCTACTCTTTTCCTCGAGTCGAAGAAGCTGGATTTCGTCTTTAATTTTAATAAACCAACCTCTTTCTCTAATGAGCTTTCTTCGTCTCAAGTTGAGCCTTATCCATCTCAACCTCAACCTCCGCTATTTCTTTTTTCAAATTATACATTATTTCTAATCGCCGCAGCCTCTCACTTGAACGAGCGGATTGCATCGACGAAGTTTCTCCTGTGCAAGTGTTATCAACTTCAACTAAATTCTCTTGGCCGCCCTGTCTCTACACTGCGCTAACCGACGTAGCACCCTGATCGACCAGAGCATTATCATTAGCCGTCACGCTTTTCTGCACCTTAGCTTCATTGTCACGTAATCTCTTCGCTCTCGTCTGAACTGAAGACATGCTGTTCGTTAAACCAAAAGGACCACAATGCTAACTGCTAAGATACTAGAAACGTTAAGTTAAAGTATAAAACTCGTATGTGAGGGGTTCCGCCTCAGAGTAAGGAAGGGGTAGAGGGAGCAATGCGATTTGAAAAGGGGTTCATTATGCGACACCCAAATACTAAACCTCTCAAGCGAGCTCAACCCGAATTTAAGTGACAACCGCACGATCACGTGTTCACTGGTCCTTGTCTTATTGGTCTATTTCTTGGTCTATTCCTTACGTGCCCACGGACGCTTATCAACAAAACTTGTGCTTTTTTTTTATTGTTTTATTATTGAAATGTCAAATATGTCAAAATATCAAATATTTAAGAGAAAAATCTGATGCCATTGCTTTAGAAGTCGATTTTGTTTTTATATAATGCGGCCCACACACTAACAGTTTAACTGAAGATAAGGATCTGACAGTCCACGGAGCTTGGCCACACACTCGTCAGTTTTCCTTAAAATGACAGACTGCAGTCGGAGGTGAACTGTAGGTGTGTGGAGGATTGAGGCGAGGATCGGATGGAATGAGAGACGACAGTCCGTGGACTGTCAGGCCTGTGCCTCAAGGACAAAGTCGCCCTACACTATCAGTCGGCCTGCAGTCGCGTAGAGTTTATTTTTGTTTATTTCCCTCCGTCGGACTGCAGTTAAAAATCGACAGATAGCGGCCTGCAGGCATTTGTCGCACAGTGTATGGCGCGTGCGTGTATACAGGCACAGATCTGTAGTTCTTTACGATTCCCTGCAGGTGGTGGACGGTTAATGTGTGGTGGTCTGAGATTTTGGCCTTACGTTAATCGTATACGATAACGGCCTGCAGTTAAACTGTAAGTGTGTGGGCCCCTTTAGATTGTTTTGGTTATCTAGGAACTATTACATGTTATTAACAAGGTGACTGCCTTTAAATAATTAATACGGTTAACAACAAACACTAAAGTACGTATTTATTTATAAAGAAAACTATATTAAATTATTAAAGGACGTAAGAAAATATCTCATTATACTTATCTTTATCAGCTGACATTAGATAAATTTTGAGTTTTTATCGAGATATCGATACTGTTTCACCAAACTGCCGCTTGGGAGGTTTAGTATTGGGGGTGTCGCATAATGAACCACTTTTTGAGACCCCGATTCTATAGTATTGTCCCCTCTACCCCTTCCCTTCAATGCAAGCTAAATTGTATTCCGTTCTCTATCTCTAACGATATCCACCAGGTATTTTGATATCAGCTAGACATTTTAACTTCTTTGACCATTTCTGGTACTCTAGCTTAATATCTTCCTCCACTTCGTCATCCCAAGTTCCTTTTCTATCCCACGTTTTCTGTAGTAAAAACTTAGGTGGTAGTGAAGTTGTTACGGTAAAGCCTATAGGATCATATAATCGGTGAGCTGCAGACAAAATGTTCCTTCTAGTTACGCGTTCTCCTTCTTCTCTCTTTGTACACTCTCTACTGAAACGTAACGTATCGTCCTTATTGTTCCAGTCTCGCACTCCTGTTTCATCTTTATGAGTAAACTCCCACCCTCGTAAGTTAAACTTACCTATACCACACTGATTCGACTGACTACCTCCGAATAGCGCATGTATTAATTTATCTTCTCTTATCGGTTCATAACCCATGCCTACAGCGGTTTCCCTCTTAATGAATGATCTTTGAGATCCTGTTTCTATGATAGCTCTAATTTCTCTTTCGGTTTCTCCCCTAATCTTCACTACGAGCGTTTGTAAAAATACTTGAGTTTCAGTATAATTTGCTAACATTTGTTCAGTTTTTGCCTCAGGAATAGTTTTCTGTGCCTTTCCCGGGCACATGACTGTCATATGAGACCTAGTACAGTCAGCACATCTTATTACTATTTTACAACTATTAGCTAAATGCCCCGGTCTCAAACACCGGAAACATCGCCCCTTCTTACCAAGTAGTGACTTCTTTTCTATGAGTTCCATGCCCTTAGCCTTTGTGCACTCTTCAGCTCCATGCGGACCCTTACAAAAAACACAGGTCACTTGTTTCTTATGTGTCAGTAAACCTGCAGCTGTCGGTGTCTGTGGTTTTTCGAAGTCTACTCCAGAAGTTTTCTTTTTCTCTTTACTGTTCTGAATGCCGAAACCTGAAACTGCTAACGAAATTCTCTCCTCATTCTCCACTTCACGTCTAATAAACACTAAAAGAGCATCTAATCTGTCTTTCATTGAGGAATTTGTATCGTACGTGCCACATCTTTGCCAGGCTCTAAG
>KZ652586.1:120279-137488 GCA_001010745.2 Gerris buenoi
TTTCCTATTCAAGAAGGGACCATAATAACATCCATGCTTCGACCATGACTTTATTGAAGCCACCAACATGAAGCGAAAAATAAAATTTATACGAGCCGCGCGGCTAGAGCCGTACGACTCGAGTCGCGGTATAGAAAATTAAACAAGCGGCTCTAGCCGCGCGGCTCCAGCCGCGTGGTTAGAGTCGAGTCGCGGGATTGAAAGTTGATCAAGCGACTGTAGCCGTACGACTCTAGCCGCGCGACTCCAGCCGCGTGGCTAGAGTCGTCTCGGCCGCTTCATTGGCACTCCACCTTAAGACGTTGCGATGGCTATAATAAGGTTTAATTAATTAAAGAAATGAACTTACTTTACTTAAAGAAACAAACTAATGCATTATTACAACAACATGAAAGATATAATCAACACAGAAAATAGTATATAAAATTAATTGATAAAATTGGGACAAATCGTATATAGGAGAAACTTCTCAAAAATTAAAAACAATAGACGTCACGTAAATAATATTAAAAATAAAAGCCAAAAACAGCTCTTGTGCTTCACATTTTTCAGTAAAGGACGTAATAAGTTCGTTGTTTGTTTCATCGTTTTGATGAAACAAAAATCTTGGGATATGAACAAAATACTAATACATAATATAATAATACTCAGCAAATCCTTTTAGTTTATACACATTTCATGGGCGTGCTTAAAAAATACCTAGTCCACCATCTTGGACTGTCCACCATATTGGATTTAGAATTACGTCACTTAGCTAACCATGCATTATCGTCCAAACTAAACGTGTATGCGAAATTTAAATTCAATTGGTTAGGGATAACTGCTTTAAAATTCAGTTGCTAGATTTGACCCGAAATAATATATACAAACAATGCAAGTTAAATAAAAGCTAGTAAAAAAAAGAGAACACTTGAGAAAAAAAGAGAACAGAGAGCTTGTGAAAATTGAGAACACATTAGAGGCATTCTACATGTGTAAAAGTATTAATAATACTGTCAATTATACTACGGATTCTTGCAGTACTAATTACTAGACCAAAAAAAAAAAAAAATTAATCCACTCCTAATATTTTTCTTACTAAAAATATTATATCCAGGTGGATATCTAATCGATATATTGCTAAAATTCATTCAATCAATATAATAAAATGAAATTAGTTAAAAATTAATAATATATTCTGGTTAAGAATCAACTTACTAATGATTAATTTCAATAATAGACTACATGAAATAGCTTTTTGCCTGCTAGAATCCTGTTATTATGGATATAAGTTAGAATGCAGATTTGAATTGGAGGTTGAATGCTATGGAAGTAGGGTTTGAGGACCGGTGGGGAAAGGAGAACCGTCTGATGGGAATTAAATGCATGAGAAATTCATATTTATGAAGCTAAAGAAGAGGAGCGGTAGAGTGCTAGTTCTGTTAGCTCGCGATATCGCTCTACTTTTCCGTCAATTTATCAAGGCCATTCCTCTTTCCATTCCTTGCAAAACCAGGTGCAAATTCAAAACAATCGTTTGCATTTAGTTCAGCCGCCCTTTTAAACTGATGCTACATCAATTTATTTTTGGAACGGTTAAAAAGAGAAAGAAGCAATTGTCAGAATAGAGTTATTTGTTTTCATCAAAACAATTTCTTTCATAACAAGCTTTTAAATTTAAAATTAAAAAAAACTGTTCAATAGACTCCTATGAGTTTATTTATTTGTTTTTTAAGGGTGTTTGACTGCTAGGTCATGTACACCCAGCCTATGAGTTTATAACTTGAAAATAAATATTTTGGTTGTCCTCAAAACAAAATCTTGTCTCCATCGGCAATGACTGCAGTATTGTTTCAATTTATAACCTGACCTGAAATTAATTATATTTAATTTTCATAAGCCGAATTTACACCAGAGGTACTAACATTTGTTGCTACCAATTGTTAGCACCATTATGGACATCACGTCTAAATTCGTTACCATGAATTTGTTTTATCATTATTGTTATCCACTAAAAGTTGGTAAAGATCAAAGAAAGTTGGCAACATTTGTTAGCAACACAATGTTACCACGTTCTTTGACGTTTATAACATCCCCCTCCATCTTGCCCCCATTGCTGTGGCATAACCAAGCGTTCTGTCCACTTCAGACTCTTCCTATCTTATGATCTATCAATTATATGTATATTTGATTATTAAATAATCAAAAACTTTCCATTCCTAAAAAGTTATTTAGTTCACTGACAGATCGAGGTTAATCTCTATCAAGTCACTTATCGCGCCACTTCCACTGTATTCCTAAACTGTAATTCTTGCCTGCAGTGAAGATCTCACCCCAATCATTTTAGTATTCTCTTCTTCGCCAAAATTACACGCGCTGCTGCAGTGAGAACAACGTCCTCAATACTCTCCCTCTCCATTTCGAAGTTATGTAGTCTTGTGCCAAAATGTTAATATCCGATCGGATAATAAAAGTAGTATTTTGTTATCATCTTGGTTAGTAACAAAATTTATGGTAACATTTGTTAGTAACTACGGTTTAAACCAGGCTTCGAATGTCTATTTTTCTTTTGTAATTTTATTTTTTATTTTGGCTAAGACTAAGGAAGACGGAAGACTTTGATTACTCTGCTTGTTTCTGATTCTTTTCAAATATATTATTTGTGAGAAACTAATTTAGCATCAGACACTTATACAGAGTGGTCCAATGGTCTCCCCCTCCCTCTTAACTTTTGAACGGATTACGATATATTAATGAAACATAGGGGATCCGTACCATGTATAAAGGGAAGTTTGTATTCATGCAATCGCACACTAGGGGGAACCACCCATTTTACCCCAAGGCCAACCAACTTCAAATTTTCAAATTGGAGTGTATATTTTTTTTATAGCATATTTAGATTCTACAGTGAAAAATAATAAAATTTTATTGGGGGCAAATTACCCTTCGAAAATATTAAATAAATAATACTTACCTATATCGCCGTAAAATCTAAACAGTTTGAAAGGGAATTGTGTATTCATCCACTCGCGTACAAGGGGCAATCACCATTTTGCCACCAGGTGCTGAAATCTACCATTTTTATACCTTTGCCTATAGCCTATAGGGGGCAAAATATTGGAGATAGAAAGAAAGTTGAAAGTTTTTTTTGCCGTAGAATTCAAATCTGCTATCAAAATAATATACACTCCTGTATGAAATTTAGAAGTTAGGTGGCCTGGGGGCAAAATGGATGGTTGTCCCTGCATGAAAACAAACTTACCTTTACATGGTACAGATCCCCTAAGTTTCATTCATTTATCTCAAACCGTTCAAAAGTTAAGAAGGGGAAGGACTTTTGGACCATCCTGTATATTTACGCTTATATTGCACGTATATATGTTTATATATATATGTGATACCATGTTTAGGGGGAGAGAGTGGAGGATATAGGTAACAAAGAGATGACGCGTACCCAATGTCAGTTGAACGTCGAGCAAGTCTATATGGGTATCAACTTGCTGTCAGTTCCATGCAAGTCCACTCGAAAACCCTCCAAACACTCGAGACTAAACCGCTCCATTTAATGAACAGGCTTCATTCCATCTTCCCTACTTCAAATTTCGCACACCCACATTTCACTAAAATACTGCCCCCCTCCTATTTTTTTAATGTGATAGCCAGAGGGTTGTCGAGCCCGAGAGTTGTACGAAGCCTTTTTTGACTCTCATCCTTGTTTTAAAATGCTTGAACCCCCCTCCTCCCCGGGTATCATGGATACACAGGACAAGGCTTGAGTGTGTTGTATTAGGTAAACCGCTAATTTGACAAGGGATATAGCAGACCCCTATTTCTACCTCTGCCGTACCATTGAATTTGCAAAATCCTCCCGTTTTCACTACGTCGTTTCTGACCTTTTGACCTAATCAAACCGGAATAAAAGAAAAAAATCTACACGTCACTACCCTAGCTATCCCTTCGAGCACAAAAGTAAAAAGTCGTACATAACTTTCTCATGTATGCTAAATTTAAATTCCAATATATCATATTTTCTCATAATATACACCTAGAAAATAGTAGTTAATAAAAAAAGAAAAGAAATACCTTTAATAATATCTTCAATTTTGATTTTCTAAAAAACGTGAAAAAATAATCTCCTAATTAGTGTGGCACATAGCTTCCTCGCTTCCTGATTCGTATAGTTTATGCTTTTCCTCTTTAACGCTCGCGTTATTTTGCGGGAGTGTTAATTATTTGTATGCTAAATAATAGTAATAATCTTTAAATAAAACGGTATAAACAACTTGGTTTAACTCAATGTAATAATATATACGAGGCAGTTACAACGATATAAAAAAACATATACTCGTATAAAGACATGATCGCGAATGTGTCATAAAAATAATAAACAAACAAAAATAGCCTACGATAATTAACTCGCAAGAGTAAACTAAATCTAAACAAAGATTTACTTTTTACAGGGGGGCCGCTACATCACTCCCCCCAATGACGCTGTCGCAGAATCGCACTGGCAGTCTGACCTTACGGCCAAATCGAGTAGTCTGACCCGGAGAGGTCGTTTGAGCGACAGGAGTCGTTGGGTGCAATTCTGTGTCAGGGTCATTAGAGGTATCAGTAGGATGCTTAATATTAATCTTACTACTACTGGTTGTCGTGGTTGGTAGAAGTGGAGGTTGAGCCTCAGTACCAGCTGGTTCATTGAGAATATAGGCAGGTTTCAGCCGGTCGATTGACACATGTTTAGATCCTGATGGTAGTTGGATTTTGTAAGTCTTGGTACCTCTCTCCAGCACCTGATGAGGACCAGTGTATGGTGGAGTCAGAGGCGGATGAGTTGAATCGTCACGAAGAAAGACATGGGTCGATGTTGTAAGTGCCTTGGGTACGAATGGGGTCGTCTCACTGGAACGGTGTGGGGCAGGTTGGAGTTGTTGGAAACCTTTCCGTAGTATTCGAAGGAAGTCGGCAGTATCCTCTGGTTGACGTGATGGTGCAATGAACTCACCAGGCAAGCGGAGTGGCTGTCCATATACCATTTCAGCTGCACTGGTGGAGTTGTCATCCCGTAGTGCTGCCCGAAGTCCCAGAAGGACAGATGGAAGATGATCAACCCAGTTGGAGGAAGATAGTTGAGCTGTGAGAGCTGCCTTGAGACTACGGTGCCAACGCTCAACACAACCGTTCGACTGGGGATGATAAGCAGTAGTTCTGCAGTGTCGAATACCAAGCAGTCGTTCTAGCTGACGAAACAGGTTGGATTCGAACTGTCGTCCCTGGTCAGATGTGATAGTACCGGGTACTCCGAAGCGAGAAATCCACGTTGAGTAGAGTGCTGTAGCCACAGACTCTGCAGTAATATTTTCTAGCGGACATACTTCTGGCCAGCGGGTGAAACGGTCTATAATAGTTAGGCAGTAGCGTTTACCACTAGACGCAGGTAAAGGGCCGACTAAATCTATGTGTAAATGTTCAAACCTACCAACAGGTGCGAAAGAAGCTGGTGGAGAAACAGTGTGACGATGAATCTTTGACTGTTGGCAAGGTATACACGCTTTAGCCCACTGGCTAACATCTGTGTTCATGTTAGGCCAAAAGTACTTCTGAGATATCAGTTTTCTTGAAGCTCTTACACCAGGATGGCTAAGTCCGTGGATAAGGTCAAATATTTCTCGTCTAAGCTCGGATGGAACGTATGGTCGGGCTCGAGTCGTCGACATTTCACAAAGAAGAGGTAGAAGGGCTGGCGGTAACTCTATCCACTTCAGGTGCAGACAAGGGTTCTTCATTAAGTCAGAAACGGAGTCATCTGCGGCCTGTGCTTCAGCGAGACGAGAGGTAATGTCCGGTGTTGCAATTACTTCAACCCTGGAGAGTGCATCGGCGACTGTATTATCAGCACCAGCGAGATACTTGATGTCGGTCGTAAACTGGCTAATGAAATTTACTAATCTGATGCGCATAGGTGTTGCGGTCTCCGGTTTCTGGTTGAAGCAATGTTGAAGCGGTTTGTGGTCAGTGAAAATGGAAAAGTGACGGCCTTCTAAGTATGGTCGAAAATGTCGAACTGCTCGGTGTATGGCCACAAGTTCCCTATCATACGTAGAGTACTTCTGTTGAGCAGGAGAGAGAGCTTTTGAAAAGAAGCCGAGTGGTTTCCAAACGTCACGTGGACCGGAACGTTGTTGTAACACGGCACCGATCGCGGTTGACGAAGCATCAGTAGCAAGGCTAAGCTCTGCAGATGGTGACGGATGAGCTAGTAATGCGGCATTACGGATGTCTTCCTTGCACTGTTCGAATGCTTTGGAGGTTTCTTCGTTCCAATTTATCGGAGATTTGTCATTCTTTTTCGCGTTTCCGATAATCTGGTGAAGGATCTGTTGAGCTTGGGCTGCTTTAGGGAGGCACTTTCTATAAAAGTTCAGCATCCCTAAAAAGCGACGGAGCTGTCCTCTGTTAATCGGTTGAGGGAATGACGTGAGGCCCTGCACTTTGGCTGGGAGAGCTGTAATTCCTTGAGGGTTAACCATGTATCCAAGGAATTCTACGGACGTACGAGCGAACTTACATTTGGCCAGATTGATGGTAACTCCATGGAGAGCCAAACGTCGAAACACCTCGTCAAGATGAGCACGATGTTGAGCTTCGTCATCAGAGGCCACCAGAATGTCGTCTAGGTAGACAAAGATGAATGGCAAATCTCTGAATATTCCGTCCATAAACCTTTGAAACGTCTGCGCAGCATTCCTCAAACCAAAGCACATTCGTGTGAACTCAAAGAGGCCGAAGGGTGTTATCACGGCGGTTTTAGGTATATCCTCTTTGGCCACTGGTATTTGATAGTAAGCACGTGTCAAGTCTATGGTAGAAAATATCTTTTTTTCATGCAGATTGTTGTTAAAGTCCATAAGATTTGGCACTGCGTATCTATCAGGTTTAGTTTGGGCATTGAGACGTCTATAATCTCCGCACGGTCGTATGCCTCCCCCTTTCTTTGTCACTATGTGAAGAGGACTGGACCACTGGCTACTAGATGGTCGACAGATGCCATCGGCCATCATCTGTCGGAACTCTTCCTTAGCAAGATTGTATTTATCAGGGGCGAGTCGTCTGGCTTGGGATATAACAGGCTGACCGGTGGTCTCAATATAATGGCTGACGTTGTGTATTGGTTCGTGCAGTGGGGCTGAAGGTCGTGTAACCTCTGGGTATTTTAAGAGTATATCAGCACCCCACACGCTAGATGGCACAGCACAAATAGTGGGAAAAACTACATTGGATACTGCACCTCGTGATGTTAAGCCGGTGGTCTTATCAATTAACTGTTGGCTGCGCAGATCGACAATGATGTTGTGATGGAATAACAAGTCGGCACCGATAATAGGTTGCTTAACATCAGCGAGGACAAATTTCCAGTTTACAGGGCGTCTAAGTCCGAGGTTGAGAGATTTAGTGATCTCACCATATGTTGTAATCGGGGTCCCATTGGCTGCGTAAAGTTGATATGCTGACAGGGTACGGGAACGATGTTTAGCGGGAAATACGGAAATCGAGGCACCCGTGTCGATCAGGTAACGGTCACCTGTTTCCTTATCGGAAATAAACAAGCGGCGGTGTCTTGAGTCAGCAGTGGAGTCCGCCTCTTCTACTGCTGTCTCTAATTTCCCGAAGCAGTAGCCTTATTGTCAGCAGTTTGTTGAAGCTTCGGCTGCCAACGACAAGGAGAGCGGCATTTACGCGCATTCTTCCCAAAACGACTATGGAAATAACAGAAGTCACGGCTTCGGCTATTTGAACAGCCACGGTTGTGTGATGAAGCTCGTGAACTACTTCGAGATCTTCGCTGATTAAATTGGGTCTTCAAAGCAGCAACCTCAGCTGTGAGTGTCATTACAGCTTGATATAAATCGTAATTACTACTTGAGTGAGGTTGTAAATCGGTAGTGGCAGGTTGAGGAGCAACTGAATTGATCGTAGGTTCGTATGCTTCTGCAATACGATCGGCGATCTTAGCTAATTCGTCTAGCTCGTCGCAACTCATGCAACCGGCAAGCGCGGCTTGTAATCGCTCGGGAAGACCTCGGGTCCATAATGAACGAAGTAGGTCGTCTGGTACTGACGAGCCGGCAAGTTGCCTCATTTCTCTGAGAAATTGTGAGGGACGTTCATCGCCAAGTCGTTTTCCTTCTAGGAGCCGTCTTATTCTTTTATTCTCTGACTCCGCATACGTCTCGGTAAGACGCTTACGTATGGCATCGTATGCGTCGGTAGGCGGGTTTTTCACGATGTCGGAGATCTGTTTCAGAACGTCGTAATCTAAATTTGCAACAACAGCCTGAAATTTTATTTTAGGGGACGTTATCCTACTCGTCGCGAAAACAGCCTCAGCTTGGCAGAACCACAACTCCGGATCCGCCTTCCAAAAAGCTGGTATTCTTAAAGTTGCTATGCTCGCTGTCACATCTGTGCTACTAGCGGCAGGAGCGGTATTAGGAGCACCGGTAGGCTCAGTAGGTACGTCGTCGTTATTTAGCATAATAAATGTTGAAATTACTTACGAAAAAAGTCGGTTTTCCAAGTCGGAGGTCACCACTTTAACGCTCGCGTTATTTTGCGGGAGTGTTAATTATTTGTATGCTAAATAATAGTAATAATCTTTAAATAAAAAGGTATAAACAACTTGGTTTAACTCAATGTAATAATATATACGAGGCAGTTACAACGATATAAAAAAACATATACTCGTATAAAGACATGATCGCGAATGTGTCATAAAAATAATAAACAAACAAAAATAGCCTACGATAATTAACTCGCAAGAGTAAACTAAATCTAAACAAAGATTTACTTTTTACAGGGGGACCGCTACACCTCTTTTAATTATTTTTTAAATGAATTAAAATATTAATTTGACATTTGAGATTAATCCGTAGCTATCTGCGGGCTTCTTTCGACAAACCATATAAATTTCATAAAAATCAGATGAGTACTTTGAAGATAAAGTTGTAATAAATTTAATCTTTGTGCGCATGCGGAAGAAAAACAAATAAGCGCAGAAGGTTTAAACTAAAATGCAACTGTCAATGGGCTAATTATGTCCTACCATATAAATTTGATGAAAATCGGACGTGTAGTTTTTAAGATAAATATGTTGGTTCAAAAAAATTGACTGACAGACCGACAGACAGACACGGAACCAAAAAAGTTCCTCTGATGTCTGAAACGGATTTCTGTGTTGGAATTTTTAAAATTGGAGACATAAATAATATTTTCGTTCTTCAGAACGATAACATAGCTTCCGTTACCTTTGGTACTTTAACTTTAGCTTCAGCACCTATCGTTAGCTTCGTTACCTTCCGTTACCTTCGGAATGCACCCGTTCTGATTTTCTGCGACATCACTTAGAAAGATTTGAAGCCTGAAATTTAGCCTCTACTTCTAACATTACCTATCTTCAGGGGCTGTTGAGCATCGTGAAGTTAACTTGATAAACTAGACAAGAAGAAAAGATTTGACTCTGTTCATATCAGTAAATTAGATTATGCTCTTGCTGACTGATCGCTTTTGTTTGTGTGGCACATGTTCAACATCGCTGAAGATGCATCCGCAGTAGTGATAGTTAAACATTGGACTCTTTAAATCCTTCGTAGAAATATTTTATGGGAGCAACCCATGAATACTTGGGTTTAACATAAAAATAGGTACTTAGTTCGTTCTCCTAACGTACCACAATATTAATCTTAATCAATAATAATTGTTATGCAATCAATATTATCTTTAAAGCTGTTTTTATAACTCATATACTATAGTAATTTATTAAAAAGGTTTCTATTGACTGCTATAATTTCATTCATTATTGTAATTATTATTGAATTAAGCATAATCAATAGAAATAGTATCTCAAGCTTTAGTTGGTTCAAAACAGTCATTGTTGCGAGAAGTTTCAGCTAAATTAGAAAGTCAAAGGATGAATCAAGTGGTTTGGAAATTCATCCGCCCCGTATTCTTTGTTTCCAATATTTTCGGATTGTTTCCATTAAACCGTCTCTGTAAATTAAACCCGGCTTTGTTATTAGTCGGTTTGATATGGCCGTTAAGTTTCGGTTATGCAGCGTATAAAATCGATTCAATGATATATACCAGTGGTCACATAATATTCATAAGTTACAAGATAATTTTTTCATATTCTACGTTTCTAGTTACAGGTTGTTTGGGACTCGCTTATAGAAGAGAATTGGACAGAACATTGACAAAAATATCAAAGGTATGAATTTGATCATATAATTACTGCTGAATATATTTGAACAAAAGTTTTGACACAATCTTTACATGACACAGTCAATTCCTTGTTGACTTAAAATACGTTAGCAGTTTCGTCCGGAAGTTAAAATACTCTGCCAATTAGTTTGGCACATACCTTCCTCACGTCCTATTTGATAAACTTTAATGATTTTATGATTTTGCAGCCTATTATTGTTAATTACTGGTGTTATATTACTTTGCTTTGTAAGTTTCATCGCACACCTATTACCCTAATTTTGAACCACTTCCCGTCATTCAATCTTCCCCAAATTTTGCACATAGAAACAACTAAGGTGAAGAATACAGAAAAAAAAAAAAAAAAAAAAAAAAAAATTGTAAATAAGACCAGTTTTCAAAAATGGAATTTTTATATTAATTATTTTATCCCTAAAATTACTTGTGTAAAAAAAACAAGCTACGTCTCCCGTAAAAACATGTGAGATTATAGGTTTAGCCCAGCCAAGTCTCCCCCTGTCAAGGTATTTTCTACTTGGTCTAATGTATCCGGTAAAAGTTAGTGATATTGTTTGTCTGTCCCTCAGAATCTCAAACATTTTCTTTCCCAAATTACTTTACACGCTTAAATTTAAATACATTTTCTCACTTGGCAATGGCATTGCACAAAATGGTGAAACAGTTTGTTATTATTTAATTTATATTTTCCCCATTGTTATATCAAGATTTTTTTTTTTTTTTTTTTTTTAAATAATAATAATAAAATGCTATCTAATGTCGAATACAACTTTGTTCTCTATCTGTGCTCTGTCTAACGCTCAATTTTTGTGAACAACTTTTCAGTAAAACTACTCGTCCAATTTTAATGAAATTTAGATAGTAGGTCATAACTATACATTGTTTGTCCCTTATAAGTTTCAACCTTTTGCGCCCTTTTATTTCAATTCCACATGCACATACATACATTTAATTTACATACCTGTATCTTTAATAGAACTCATCTGGTTTTTAAGAAATTTTTATGATTTGTCGTTGTAGCCTCATATTAATTCCAACAACTTCCACACATTAAATACGGGATTATTGATACTTTTATTCGTGCAAAAAAACTAATAATTTAGACAAATTGAATAACACAACTATAATTTATAAATGGTTTTGGAACCTCAATGATATTAAAAAAACTTAAATAAAACCCACCTACCCTGATGGCTGGGGTCTCCAGACTCACTCTACAAACACCTTATACTGCCACTGGGAGACCGGTGCCGAAGTCCGGCTAATAAAAAGTAAATAGGTTACACACAATTTTATTCGAAGCCTAAACAAATGGTGTAATATAAATAAGTGTTAAGGATCTAACAGTAAAATAAGTTTGAAGGTACTACTTCATTTGGCTTAAAATCTAAAAATTTACAATCACAATAATAAAGAGTTAAGAATAAAAATAATAATAGAAACAGAAAATGTTGAGAATAATAAGTTGTAAGATTATTAATTGATTATAATTGTTAATAATAGTAACTATTTTTAGTAAACCTCTGGGTCACTATCTCCTCAGACGGCGAGGTAGACATCTGTGATTTATAGGGACGAAAGGTGTTGGATTAAAGGATTGGTGTGATTGGATAAGGACTTGGTATCGGGATAAGAATACAATCCGTATTTACAGGATAGTTCTTTAACGAGGGAACATTGAGGTCATTATGGATCGTGAGGATGGAGGCATAAAATGAAGCATCTGTGATTTTTCTGAGGATCTTGGATTGGAGAGCTAGTTCTGGGTATTTTCTTCTGAACGTGTATGCCATATTTAATCGAAATCGGACCTGGCATCAGTACTATTAGGCGTCAGTAACAGGAGTTAGTATTTCACTACAGACATAAAACGTCAGATATGAGACCGATAAAGTTAAAATCATTAAGTGTAAAATTTTAATAGTTGCACCTTTTTTTCTACACTGCAAGACCTTTAAATGTATGTATAACATGTCATGGTGAATAAAAATTGGCCCCCGCCATATTGGCCCCCATCTTGGAAGTATTAAGAGTGAAAACTCTTACCTAATTCTCTTAACTACAAAACGTGTACAGTCACAAATGCCGAGATGCAAATGTATGACGAATTTTATGTTCCTAGCTATAGTAGTTTACGAATTGAAACAAGCCAAGGGACAGACGTAACGTACAGACAGACAGAACCGTTATATAAGGTTTCTTTTCGTACTTTGTACAGAAACCTAACATTACATTTTTGGACTCATAAGACCTAAAAACGGTAAATCCATCAATTTGGAATTTTCGTGACTTTACTTTCTCTCATAATTTATACTTTTTATTATATGATAAATTCATAAGTACTTCACTTATGAACTACTTGACTTATAAGTTAAATTAATTGATGAAATAACGACACAGAGTTAAACTTGTTCGATAGACACTCCGAGTAATTCAAAAGAAAAACAAAGCAGGTTGCCAAACACAAAATGATGACGGAACAAGTCTCTAAAACAACAAATCTCTACAAATTAAGGCCCCCGCAGACGACCGACTTTTCGTCGGCCGACAAAAAGTCGGTAGGAGACAGTGCGAATAGAAACAGGTAGAACCCCGCACACGGCCGACAAAAAATCGGCCCGACTTTACCTGTTTCTATTGTTTTTATTGGTCAGTTTCCTACCACCTTTTTGTCGGCCGACTAAAAGTCGGTCGTCTGCGCGGGCCTTTAAAATGTAAAAAGCTATTATTTTAATGGCAGAACACAGCAGCAAATATTTTAGAACAAACATAATATGTATTTACATACATCACATTCAATAACCAAGAGTTAAGTGTTTGATTTGACATTTTAGGTATCATGTATGTAATTAATTAGAAATACCTCTTTAGAAACCTTAGACTTATTCTTTAAATTCGAACATACATAATGGAGACTAATATGTTTATTACTAGAAGTATTACGGATATCAAGCACTGAAATTGCAATGTACAGAGAGGACAATATATGATTAACTATGCATTCATTTTTATTTCTAGATTGTCGATGAACTGGAGGTTTATATTCCTCATTCAAGTTTCAGATCAATGGGTATACTTCTATTCTATCCATTTGGAATATTTTGTATGTATCTTCCTATGTCAACATCTTTGATCGCAACTCTAATATTTATATTTCTGCCACCACTTCAATGTGTGTTGCCAATGTTAAGATTTGGCACTGGAGTTACCTTAGGTAATCATTGTCTTTATAAATTGGTCGAAATGGCAAAAACAGTTAAGGATCCATACCGTCTAAGAAGGCTTCTCTGTCTCCACAACTCATTAGCTGGAGTAAGGATTATTCAAATTGTTTTTCACTTTAAACATTATCTTAATACGTTGAATAATTGTATTGAATATTTTTTTTGTGAAAAATTGGTTATTTTTTATTTTCTTTTTTTGTGACGTATTTGTTGCTTCTGAGCTTACCAAAGGCAACGGAAGCATTCTGAGGTATATTTTTACTGAAACTTTTTAAATCTCAAAAATCAAAAATTTGTTTTGCGGTTTTAGTACAGGTCGTTAAAGGGTTGTAAAACAAAAAAAAAAAGTTATAGTTTCGTCATTGCATAAAATTGTCTATATTTCGCCTCTCTCCGAGACATAGACGTGTCTGAAAATACCACATAAACTTATAAATGTTTGTTGGGTTAAATAATCTTACAAAATTTTCATATTTTACCTGTATATTCAAGGTTTTAATTGTTAAGAGTATCTTACCCAAGGCCCAATACACTTGTATAAATAAACATTTTTTATATGATGTTTTCAGGCACGTCTATGCCTCGGAGAGAGGCGAAATATAGCCAATTTTATGAAATGAAGAAAGAATAAACCTTTTTTTTAAAACCCTTCAACGGCTCTAACAAAAAAAAAAATGCGAATCAACTATAAAAGGGACAAATATAAGAGACTAATTTTTTACAACAAAAGTCCGATCGCGTTCCTATAGGACATTAGGAACACGTTTTTGGTATAGTATATTTCTGTTCAACATTTGTGCGCTAACCATCATATCTTAATAACTATTTTTCTGATATTTAGAGGGTGTTATCATACATAAATAGTTCAATTTAGGTCGCGTATACATTTTAAGCACATATTTATTTACATTAAGTTATTATCTTATTGACATGCGTATAAACTTTTTTATTTAACATTTATATCTTTGAAATTTCCTACTTATCCTATTTTGAAAGATTTGGTTTATTTGTCAAAATTAGCTTTAATTTGAACCATCTGCGCAAATTTTATATTGCTTAAAAATAAGTGTAACCCCATTAGGAATCGAGACAGATACAATAATAGGACGCGAGACTTTTTTTATTTTTTTTTTACTTTATGTATTTCTACCGGTTGATGAACAAAGCTTTAGATAGATATAACTAATATTTTCAACGTTGTCCGTCAGAAGAAGAATATTTATATAAAAAAAAAAATAAATAAATAAAAATTTATTTGTTTTATGTCCATAATAACACAAAAGAAAACAATCTGTCAATTTTATTGCAGACTGGTTTTAACTTGCAAGTACTCGTTGGTCATTATCTGAAACTACGATTCTTTATTTTACAATAACTTACAGTATTTGATGTTGAACAAAAATATTAAACCACTGTAAAGGAGTTACGTTAATACGAAACTGGGCTTTCATTTTCATTTGATATCTGCATTTTCAATTAACTGTGAAAAATTGTTCTCTTTTAGAAAAATAAATAATTCATGCATGATTTACCCTAATTATTTTAAACCTTTTTTCGCTTCATTAAAAATTTTCTTCGAATTAATTTATTGATTATTAGGATATATTATCTAATGTTTAGTATTTACTCAAATACTGCTTTTATTAACAGGAAATGTTTCGACTCAATCTAATCTACTCGTTCCAAATACTTTTCTTCGTGGCGTTTCTTTTCTCTTCTACATTGGAAAAGATCTACAGGTTGCAAATTGAAAGATTTCATATGACCACACTCTATATATCAGCATGGATAATCTACGCTTATTTTGCACTTCAGTCGTTTTTATCTCCTTGTGTCAAATCTCAAGAAATGGTAAATTATTTTACGTATTATTTTCATAGGTGCGTGTTCAAAGGGGCCAATAGGTGGTTCTAATGTAAGGGGTGATTAGTCAAGACTAATTTGGATGCAGTTTTCTTTTTATTATTATTATTAATATTATTATTAAAAACACGTTTATACATTATAAAAATTTCAATTTAACTTTCAACTCAGATTGTACTTTTGCCATTTATTAAAAAAAAAAAAAATAATTAAAATACAGGACGAAAGATTTAACTGAGCCAGGAGTAACTTTAACAACAATTTTTTTAATTTCTTTTAGGATAAATCCTTTAATGACGAAGTGGTTAAATTTGCATTAAGATCTCAGGTGGGAAATTTTGTAAGTATTTTTTCTTTTAAATATAATATTAAAAAGGATTTGTTTAATTATATTAATCTTAAATTTAAGAATGCTATTTAATTTTTTTTTTTTTTCAGTCTGATATAAAGTACCATTTTGTACTAAAGAATGTATTCACATACACAGCCAATTTCTGCTTCTATATAGATCAGTCATTAGTGCTAAAGGTAACATTATTGAGTTTTGTTTAGTGGACTTAATATAATATTCTTGAGGTTAAAAATAAAAGCCAGAGCTTTAATATGAAATATAGTTATATGTTTATTAAATATAGTTACGCTTTGTTATTGATATGAAAAAAAATATATACATATAAGTATAATGATTTTCTCTAAGGCTTGAGCATCATCTGTGATCATTTTCTCTTTTCTCTCGGCTCCAAAAAATCTATTCTAGGGTTTCTTTAAAAACGTTGGCTACCTATTATGCTTTATCAAGTCGATCCGGGGCCGAAAACCAATAAAGGAACCAAAAGAAGTGACGGAATTTGCATTCAGTTCTTCTAGTCCCAAAAGAATTAGATAAATATATTTTACCACTTCTTTTTTGGATATAATTAGTAATTTTAGACAATTTTCAAGAGCCCCATGAATATTGTATGAAATAGACAAAAAAAAAAAAATATGTATAGGGCTCGAGACACTATTTCTTTCTAAGCTCTCGGTCACGCAGAGTGGAATTTAGTTTGTCCAAAAAAAAATTAAATTATATTTTCCTATTTTGCCTAATAAAGCCCGTTTCAGGGCCTATAATAGCAATTTTGGTTGGATTCCCCTATACGGGGCATCATGTATAGAAATGCAAAAACTAACAAATATAATGCACACATAATTAAAGTGTTTCCTATGTATTGATAAATTGCATTATGTATGTATTCTTTTTCATTTCATACTCTTTTGAAAAACCGGATACGCTACATCGAAGCCCAGGTAATCTACTACAGATACATACGCCCATGATTCCCAAAATCGGCCTGTATACAGCTGTGTCTCAAAATAGAGATCTGAAGATGGAAATTGTAATAAGAGAAAACTTATGAAATGAAGAAGAATCCATAATTGGTGCATTTTTTATTAACAAAATATAGAAAAGACTTTAATTAAATGTGCCAGTTTTTTTCATTTCTATACATGATGCTCGTATAGGGTAGTCCAACCGCAATTTTTCACAAACAATAAAAATGACAAGAAAAGAACAACAAATATGAAGCGTAATCATGTCATTTTATTGGGCTTCATAAAGCTGAATGTGAATCAAGCAGCGATCATAGAATTCTTAACTACGAGAGGAGATCTTTTACACCGTTCAAAAGATTTTGAGCCTCCTAATTCAAAGAAATAAATTGATATATTAATTTGTCCGTTTACTAGATTAGATAAGATCACTGAAAATGCTCTAGATTCTTAAATGAAAACTCTAATTATTTAATTCCAAATAAATTTCAACTGAATTCCTTATATTCTGTCTGTTTTATATATATATATATATATATATATATATATATATA
>KZ652586.1:143825-160251 GCA_001010745.2 Gerris buenoi
TTTTTATGCGAAAAATAATTTTGGAATAGTATTTTAAAGAAATTATAAAGAATTATTTTTTCTTGTATAGTCGAAATTTGAACCGGTTTACCTTTGTACGATTTTAGGAAATTGTACTTTCTAGGTACAGGGTACATTTTGAACGTAAAGTAATATTCTAATTCTTCATTTAAGAACATGCAGGAGATATTATGAAGAGTGACTTTTCTTCGAAAATTGAAATTTTTTTTGCATTTACACGTATAGGCAACTCAATCCGTGGACATACTGTATATAAATGTCAACCAACCATGATTAGCATACTCTTTGGGGTGAAATATTGTCGAATAACTGGTTTAAGTAGATTTCTATGACATTTATTAGTGGTTTTTTTTTTTATAATTATTATTATTTTGTCCTCTACTTAATTATTGCTCTCTACTGAGATGATTATTCAACAATAGCTATAGAAATAGAAATTAAGATTTTAAATGAAAGGATATTCTTTATTGTAATGTGTACCATTAAAACCTTAGACATTACAACTGCATAATTAAAAAGGACACTTTTTTATTTGATTAAGAAGAAAAACTTTATTCCATCTGAAATCAATTCCACCGCAAATATTTTCCACATATTTGAGAAATATTCGTAGTGAGATAAATTTCAATTACAAAATCGTTTTAAATAAGTAATTTACAAAACTGAAGAGAAGGAAAACGGAGTGAATAAAGTGTTAAAGGTAGTTATATACTATATACTAGGCTGCTTGTGATGGGAAAACTTAAAAGCCATGGAAGGATTCATGTCGAGAGAAGAGGCATTCCCACGGTTCGCCCTGTTAGTACAAGCCATGTTAAAGCAGATTGATTCCGAACCGACGATCAAAGTGAAGCATCTCAACAGATACACCAGGTAT
This sequence comes from Gerris buenoi, assembly GCA_001010745.2. Taxonomy (NCBI): domain Eukaryota; kingdom Metazoa; phylum Arthropoda; class Insecta; order Hemiptera; family Gerridae; genus Gerris; species Gerris buenoi. Next base: position 144,724 of record KZ652586.1, read on the forward strand.
TAGTTTATAACCCTCTATCTCCATGGAGTCCTTAAACGCCTACCTTTACACCAGCTATGTTTACAAACTCCGCGCCTGCCTCTCCCCTGAATGTATTTCCGCCACTCCTCCCTCTTTCATCAGACAAGGGAAGGGAGGATAGCTAAAACAGGGCTTTTAAAACAATGAAAATATTATCGCTTTTAAACGCTTCAATTAACTTTTCATTGTTACCTTTTCTCTCTGATACCTTCCCTTCTTTATTTATTTATTTTTTATTAAAATAATAATATAGTGTTAAATACAATGTAGATAAAAAAAACATAATATAAAATAACATAAGATATGTATATACTCATAGATAGATAAATTTTAAATCGGGTGAACTATTTTAAACATTGCTGAGATAGGTGCATTGTTTTTTTGTCTTAACTAATTTATTATTTAACAACACAATAATTAAATTAGAATGACTATTTAAAGTTTTAACACTTTTGAATCTTTAGTTTTGCTCACCTCTAGAGCAAATTGCAAAACAGCTGAAAGAGATGAAACAATTCATATTTTACTGATTATATTTGTATTTCACTGATTTAGAGGATTTTAATCATCCTCTTAAGCAGTGAAATAATCTCCTATAGAGTTCAAAGAGGGGAAAAAGCCACAAAGAAGAAATTTTAATTTAGATCAATAGTATTAGGTAACAGAGTTTTCTGACGCCGCTCAAGGAAAGAATTAGTTACTTCATGACGGAATGATCAGCTACTTTACACTCAACCTGTCTCACTAACACTTCTTTAACAAACGAATTTTCCTTTTTGGACTTTGGTTCTTTAAGCCTTTTAGTACACGAATCTTGAATTTGCCAATCGTTTCGTTTTGATTATAATATTGTCCTTACTACACACTTAGTTTTTTGCGTGTATAACATAGTCGTTTGCGGTTACATGTTCATTGTAGGTTAGCTCGAGCGTTAGTTTTTAGAACGCAATTTTCTATTTTTTATTTCAGATGAAAATTAAAGTTCCTTTAGGATATGGATCAAACACTCTGAAAAGTGAAGAACACTTTTCTTAGCATTTCTGTCCTTTTTCTATAGGAATAAGATAAAAGTGGTAACTGATTTTAATAAAAAAAATATTAAAATCAATAAATTAAAGTCTTGGCGTTGAAAAGTAACGTTCCCTAAAAATACGGACGACTCAAGTCTTAGGGCCGCTTTAAACGATCAACTTTGTTGTCAATATGCCATTTTGAAATCAATTTGTATCGTCTGAGGATAGGTTGGTGAATGAAATTTTATGTTGGTCCACAAGTTGGAGTAAAATAAAATAAAATAAAAAAAGTCACTATAGCCTCTTCTTCACATAATTCATGAAATAACAAGGTATAATACTTCTTCTCTCACTTTAAACCCAAAAATCAAAAAACATCCCCCCCATTAAACATGAAGAAACTGTAGATTCGGATGAAAACTTTTTAAAAAGTAATGTCTATCTATGTTGATCGTGTATTGGTCGCTTTAAGGTCCACTGTTCAACCAAAGTAGGAACTAGTGTAACCGTGTTACACTTATACGTGGTTATAAAAGTCCTCTAGTTCTGCTCAAGTTCAAACCAAATAATATTATGGTTAAAACTTTGTTGTTGGTTATTATTTTAGTTAAACTTAATGTATATTATAGTAAATGCTAAAGTGTTACGGGCTGAAGCAGCAAAAAATTGATAATAGACCAGCTAAGTTAAACCTAAAATATATTATAATTAAAGGCTAACAATGGGTTATAGGCTGAAACAAAAGGAATTGATAATAAACAAGCTAAGAGGGAGCAGTCCAGAGTTTTTGATAATGACAATTTTATCAAATAAAAATAGGTAGATTTTATCATTTTCAATGAGGTTTTAGAAGACTAATAGTTGAACCCTCGAAATATATAGTTTTAATTATTTAAATTAATTTGAAATATCATTTGATCATCAATTTTACTTTCAATTCACTTTTTTCATGATAGTCTTCTCAAATCTCGATTATAAGTCAGCTCGTATTTCTTAAATTTTTGGGGTCGACCTTTCCTTACTGTTCACGGCAATTCCTCATTTAACATAAAATATAAACAACTATGTTCATTTTAAACTCAGTATATCATTTGTATGTTCCTTATTTGGTTGTTAAATAGTTGAGTTGATAATGACTGAAATAGATTTTTCTTTTTTCTTTTAAAACTTCTTTCTACTACTTATTAATGATTTATTTCCGAACATAACTTTCAACTTTTTTAAAAATGTAGCGTTGAAAGTTTTATTAAAAAAACACGTGTAACTGATGAAGTAGCAACCTTTAAAAAAGCAATAATTGTCAGTTGTAAAAATGTTTTTAAAAAGACAAGAGGTAGCTGTGAATCCCCTTGAAACCTACATAAAGGACTTTGAACAAGTATCCCAAAGGATATAGATCCTTTTAAGATAAAGAGAGGTTTTAAAACCTTTCCTTCTGAAGACAGTAGGAAGGGTGAAGGAAAAAGAAGCCTTCTTAAAACTAAAGACAAGAGATGTTATAGTGGAGGCCCCAGAAAACCCCATCTTACCGCACATTTGTCAGCTTCTTCAACTACTTCTCACACTGAAAACTTAGGCTTCCGACACATAGGACGCGTCCTTCATTTATAACACATCTTTCAGGCTTTTAAACCAACCTCAACGAATATTGCTCCACTTCGGCTCGCTTTTGAGAAAAAGTGCTTCATCTTCAAAACAATTTTTTTTAACTTCACCAACTCACGAAAATAAACTAGTTGTTAAAAAGATGATAAATAACTTTAATATGTGCCTAGTTAAAGCGAGCACGTGTTTTATTATTTTTGAGAAAAAAATATATATGAATAAATGCTCTAACCAAAATCCATTCCATCATAGTCTGAACTAGTTGATGTGTCGTAACACAGGGCTTTCGTATTTCTTTTAAAATAATCTGACTCTCTTTGAATCCATTTTGATTTGAAGTATAATTGATAAGACAGTGGGATATTAAAAGTTGCATTGAAGCAGTACAGTATGGTATATATATTACAAAGGTCTATTCCCTGAATTGATCCTGAAAAGAATTTGGCATTTTATTGGGCAGTTAAATTGATTGGTTGCAAATCTAACTCTTCTGAGTACAACTATTTACTTATGTTGGCGCTAGAGCCCTTTAAGGAACTTGTTTTGAGCAATCGCCTTTGTCCGCCAATCATCCCGTGATAGCTTATTTCTCTTCAGTTTCCAAAGGTAAAATCTTCTACATCCTCTAATTATCACTTCCTTGGGCGTCCCGCTGCCTGCTGATCGGTTCATCTGGTTTCTTATTCATAACTATCCTTAGAAGTCCGCAATAGCCTACTTGATTTAATGACGTTGATGATTGACAGCCTGTTGGGGTTGGAAAGTTGCGCCAAGACCCTATTCTCACGGGAATACGCAAATCTGGTCACGAGCTACTTCACGACCAGAAACCTTGACTAAGTGATTCAAGTTGTCCGTCATCCTCAATCAACCACTACTCGAATTGCCCTTGCAACTTCGTTGTCTGAGGTCTGATTAGATAGTTAAGTCACTTTTCACAGTCAATAGGTGGAGTTAATTCCCATTACTGCTCGAATCAACTCACGTCTCGTAGACAACAGTTAGACTTCAAGGCTAGGAGACCAGTATGCAGAGTGCAGAGTCGCCTGGTTCCCCAGTTGGGGGATCTCTTCGTCGCTGCCATTGGAGTGTCCCGTCCCTCGTCTGCGTAACGCCACCTGCAGTTTGCGCATTATGAGTTGGTACTTTTTACTGCGCGGGAAAATCCAAAAAATAGGGTGGTGAGCCAATGAGAGTTCTGGATTTTGAATTCTAGAAGGTCAGGCCAACTAGGGAAAAAAATATGTCACTAACGCCTCCCCTCCTTCAGGCCTAGTGGCTTTATTTTTTTCCTCATTTAGGTTGGTCAATCTGAGTGTCAAAAGTCACAACTCGTAACGCCCATAGTGTAATTGCATAATGTATAATCGCGACTATTCTAGACGCGTGGAAGATTTTGTTTACATTTCAATCATTACATGAATATCAGCTAATTCATTACAGATTTATAATAAGCCTATCGAAANCAGCGTCTGATCCAGTACATTAAGAAAGGATGGCCTGCTAGACCTACGGACCTCGAGCCTGAACTACGTTCCTATTATTCGAATAAGGAAATGCTGAACATCGTGAATGGTTTGGTTATGTACGGAAGCAGACTGTACATACCAAGAAAAATGCAGAAGGAGATTCTGGGTTGTCTACATAAAGGACACCTTGGAATAACTAAGTGCCGTGCAAGAGCCAAGAATACAGTGTGGTGGCCGGGAGTGTCAGAACAGATTAAGACGCTGATAGAAAAATGTCCGGAGTGTTTAGAGAATAGAAGGAACAGCACGGAACCGCTGTTACCTAGTGAGCCCGCTAGGCATCCGTGGGAAAGAGTTGCAGCTGATCTTATGACTCTAAATGGTAAAGATTATCTGGTAGTCGTTGACTATTTTTCGACCTACCCTGAAGTAGTGCAGCTGAAAACAACGACGTCAAAAGCCGTCATAGGACATCTTAAGACCATCTTTGCCCGACACGGAATCCCAGCTACGTTCAGAAGCGATAACGGGCCTCAGTTTAGCAGTGCGGACTTCAGAAAGTTTGCCTCGGACATCCGAATGTACCACATCACCAGCAGCCCGTACCATCCTAGAAGCAATGGTAAAGCCGAAGCTGCGGTAAAAGCTGTCAAAAATATTTTAAAGAAGGAAGAGGATGTATGGCTAGGACTACTGTCATATCGTGCGACCCCCCTCGAAAACGGGTCCAGTCCAGCTGAGATGCTCATGGGGCGTGCACTTCGAACCAACGTCCCGGTGACGTCAAAGAACCTCGTCCCGAAATGGCCATGGGTCCGACGGATCAAAGCAGCTACGGAAGAAAAGAACTCTAGGTCCAAATATTATTTTGACAAGCGACATAGGTGCAGGGAACTTGTGGATATCAAACCCAAGACGAGAGTATGGATCCGAGACCTTGGACGTTACGGATTCGTAATAAACCGCTGTCAAGAACCTCGAAGTTTTCTCGTATCAACTCCGGTTGGAAATGTACGAAGAAACCGCGAAGTCCTGATTCCCGTGACCGAGAGAACTTCCTCTCCAGTTTTCGATCCAGGCTACACCCATCCGGAAGACGAACTTGGAGAAAAGAAAACCTTGCCGATTCCGAAAGGATCCCCTCCTCGCCAACCAGGAAGTAACCAACCCTACACAACCCGGTGTGGCCGTGTGGTCAAACCCCCGGCCAGGTTTCCCCTCTAAGAAGGGAGGATGTTAGTGTATTTAGTTTTATGTACTTGTTTATTTTCATGTCAAGTTAGGTTGCTTGTTAACTTGACTGACAAATACATTCATTCTGTTTTCACCCTCTGAACGAGTCTGGTCTAATTACGATACAGAAGGTAAGTAAAAGCAATTTACCTCTGATGTTTTCGGGCCCCACTCCATCTACTCTTTGAGGTATCTAATGGGATTTCGCAAAGGCGGAATGAAATTTGCCGCTAAAATACCTGCTCACTTCCATCGTCCTCTTGGTCTCTTGGATCGATGCGACAAAAGTCCATTAGAAGGTGGTTCCTTTTAGTTTTACCGTCCATAATCTGTCATCTCCTATAATCTAGAAGTATGTTGCGAAATTCAGATAGAAATTTATCCGAAAGAATCCAGCAGACAATGGCATTTACTAACTAATAATGAATTTACAACCTAAGTACTACTTCAAGACAACTATTTGTATGTGTATTCAATTCTTTTAAACCCTACTTTTTATTTTTTTTAATATATGAAATTAGCTTTTCGGATATTTTATAATTAGACAGCAATAAATGTACACTCAGTAATTTCAAATTGGTTCTTCTTGTGCCATAAACACTACAGGCGAGTTATAGTTTTGTCTGTAAATTATCAAGTGAAATAACTATATAGCGTTGATATTAGTATATCCGTATTATTAACTGAGATAAGAAAGTGATGGAAAACCTTATTCAAAACGATTTTTTATGAATTGAGACACATATATTCGATTCACAGATTGACAGGAGAATATTCTGTTTCTTTTAGTTTCTCTATGTAATCAGAGCTATTAATGATTACACTTATTTAAAATAGGAATCAGGATTTTTTTTTACAATTACGGAATATAAGCGTAAATAAGTTGAAATAAAAAAACCACATGTTTTATAAAACAAGCTTTTATTCGTATTCTTCTCAGCAAACCCTTTCATTTGATACCCATATCATGTGCGCACTTAAAAAATAACTAGTTCACCATCTTGAACTACCCACCATATTGGATTTAGAATGACTTCAGTTATTAGCTAATCAAGCATGGTCATCCAAACTAAACGTGTATGCAAAATTCCAATTCAATCGGTTGAGCATAACTGCTTTAAAATTTAGTTGCAAGATTTGACCCGAACATACATACATACTAAGCATAATTTAAATATAACATATACATACATATAAACATACATACATACAAACATACATACATACAAACATACATACATACAAACATACATAATACATACAGACATACATACATACATACATACATACATACATACAAACATACATACATACAAACATACATACATAGAAACATTGCAAGTTAAATAAAAGCTTGTAAAATATTGGCCATTTCTTTACATACATACATCCCTGGTGCTACAGCTCTTCAAGCAACACTGTTTGCTTGAAGAGGTCTCTATCCTGGGCCACAAGGCGTCTGAGGTCGTCCTCAACTTGGTCGTTCCACCGAAGTCTGGGCATTTCTCTGCCAACTACATAATGGCATGATAAGTCAAATAAATATTAACTTATTTAATCTATTTTGTTTTATAATCTCCACTATTTTAATAAGTAGTGAATATTGATAAAAATAAATGTCAGGTTTTAAAATACTGGTAATAAATTACAATCAGTTTAAATAATGTTTTCGAAAAGTAATAATGTTTCAATATTTTATCTAAGTTAAAATGACTGAAACAACAGTGTTTATTTGGAAAAGAAAATAAATGTTCAAAGAAATGTTATTTTATTCATGTAATATCTGAAAAAAGGTAAAAAGGGAAGAAAAAAGGATATTGGTTTTTTCTCTCTTAGGATGTACCTTCTGAAAAAGAGACTCTTGTTTAAAATTACAAAGAAGAGGCCGCTTGGAATCCAAGGGGGCTTCTAACTCTCCCCTTCAAAGCACAATATTAATGTGAGGCTGTATTTCAAACAGATATTAGTCTTAGGGGAACAAATAGGCTTCCTACGAAGCAACACAGGGCCTTACATGGACAATATACTGGCGTTTACTTGTAATATGGCAACAAGACACGTACTAACTCTTTACATCTTCATTTTTTAACGTCATATAGCATAATATACTTACATTTTTCCGTTGTTTAAACATCTACAAAAACATTAAATGACTTAAAAGTATTTTGTACATGGTTACTATACATTGAAGTTAATAACTTTTAAATACATTGAAATAAACAAATAAATTCCACATAATTAAAACCCGAAATTATAAGTTTATGGTTTTTCTAAATATATACGTCCAATTTCATTGAATTTGTTCGTTTAGTTTAGGCTTCATATGCATGCACAAACTAAACTAATTTTTTAGGGAGGGGATAATTGTGAACTTAATTCTTTTAAATTTTTCACTGTCAAATTGTTTGCCATCTTATTACTCTATAGATATACTGCTTTGCTTATATAAAAATGTAAAATTGGAGGGTACGAATGACTCTTCAGATTTATAAAACTGGTCTACGTAATTCTCTTAAGTTGATTTTAACACATTAAAGTTTTATGGTGTTCTAAGCTCGCTAGAATACTGATATTAGCTGTATCTCTTAGGACATAACTTTATTGTTTTTGTGTAGCTTAGCCTTTACCCTGATCCTTTAAATTAATGTACATAATAGGTTGTACAATATTATACTGTATTAGGTTCTAAAAGAACAATCTTGTCACACAATAATCACAGTACAGTGCGTTCAAGTGTTATTTTCGTAACTTTTGACCGAAGGAAATTTTCGAGCTGATAAATACATTGACACTATTAGACCCACAGGTAGGTAACCTACCCCCTACATGGCACTCTAAAACTACAAAAGGGTAACCAAAAGGGGAACCAAGCACATTTTATCGAACATATTTTTGCACACATTTGGTACATTTTAAAATTCGGAATTTAAAGTACCATATCTCAAAAAGAAAAAGTACCATCGAGTTTAAAAGCAAAACGCCAGGAGCAGCATTTCATAGGCTTTTAAGGCTCAAAAGCCCAATAGCATCGTATAAATGCCCTAGGAGTCGTGTCATTCCGTGGACGTCGTGTCATTCCCTAGGCAAGAGGTAAGTGATCCTAGCGGACAAATGTAGTACTTTGATTTTAAATGTCATTTGATTCCTTAAACTTCCACTAGGTGCAAATATACTTTTATAATAATTCTAATCATAGTAAATAGACAATAATTCTACAGTGGACCCCCCCCCTCCACCATATCTGACTCCTCGGTTTATCCGACCCTTCTAAAGATAGCTACAGAGTTAGGTGTTGGTGCAACAACCAATAAAGATTGGAATAAGGGTCAGAAAGACTTTGAACCGCATTCCTTAACTTGATTAGTGGATTATTATGAATATTCTTATAAACAGTATAGAGTGCGTATGTTAATTTCAAAAGCTTTTATAACTTGCAATGAATGTATGTATGTTCGGGTCAAATTTTGCAACTAAATTTTAAAGCAATTATCCACAACCAATTGAATTGGAATTTTGCATACACATTTAGTTTGGATGACAATGCATGGTTAGCTAAGTGACATCATTCTAAATCCAATATAGTGGACAGCTCAAGATGTCGGACAGCACAAGATGGCGGACTAGTTATTTTTTAAGCACCCCATGATATGGGTGCTTAAACAATAACTATTAAATGAAAGGGTTTGCTGAGAAGAATACGAATAAAAGCTTACTTTTAAAAATGAATTTAAATAATATTATTTAATGGTAAAGACATAATTTTTACTCTGAAATATTCACTTTTTTTGTTCCTCGGATTATCCAACCTATTTTGTGTTCCAACCATGCTCCTGTCCCCTAGGTGACTGAGGGGTTCTAGATTGTTTGAACCTAGAAAAAAACTTTAGGGAGGTGAGATTTTTCCTTCTAAAAAATTTTAATGTTTTTATAATTATCTAGAAGGATAAAATTACCTACCACTGAGGCGTCTACTGTATCAAAAAATATATTAATATAGTTGCAATCCATAATTTACGCATCTAATTTATTCTTCCTTTTGGAAAGGACTCTACCGATACTGTGATCGTAGAAGAAGACATAACACCGATTCATCTTGGTATCGTTAGTTCTGCTCTTGTCCATAATCACCGTTTGTTGCCGAACGATCTTTGAAGAAGTACGAAAAACCAAAATTTGAATTAGAATTTACAAAAAAACAAGTTCCAATTTATTAAAACATATTCAATTCAGTTCATTTTGGCATAAATATTGACTATTTCTCATATATTAATATTTATTGGTGTGATACGGTTGTGATTGATTTTGTAACTAAGAAATGCTTTCTCAGTGTTATATCTTAGAAATGCCTGTTGTAGCAGAGTTCCGCTGAGATAAGACCTAGTCTTCCGCAAGGCAACACATCAGACTCCCATCATATTTTCGTTTATACACGGACGATTTTCAAAGGTTAAATGAAATCGAATATAAACTCGTCGTCCTATCAACTCAATGTTTCTCAGGTGAAAATAATTAAACTATTTTTTCCCTGTCTTCATATTAAATTCATTCGTATGTAACTAATATTTGTCTAACATTTTTATTGTTAACCGAAATCTAACATGTTGAAAACTGTTTTTGTTCTAAGTTTCTCAACATTTACGCTATAATGCTAATAATGATTACAAATTACTTTCAATCTCAGTATAAAAGGATTAAATTATTTAGGACAGCTATTGTTACATTGTTGAGGTAAATTCAGGTTGCAAAATTGCAATTAAACTACAAGTTGTTGACATTACTTTCAGACACTGCACTCTGACTTTCGCTCACCTCTTGTATAATATAATATAGTAAGTGATTAACAAAAAGAATATTTGAACACATTTTGAAAAGGGGAATTGGTAATAACTCTACTAAGGGGGGGGGGAGGCTTAAAACATATTCTTGGAATAAAAGTGACACAAATGACGAAATTGGGGAGGAAAACAACATCAAAAGAAAAGTAAAACCCTAATCAAATTATAAATAAGATTAATATTTAAACATAAGAAGCGTGATACTCGCTGTCTTTAGTTGGGCAAATAAAAAACTATTTTTTACCATAGTAATCCAAATACAAAACACTAACAACCTCTTATGAATGTAATTGTTGAACTTTGTTAAAATTGGATATTTGACTCGGCTGACTTAAATACATCCATAATTTTTAATTTTACAATTGTGCATTAAATTGACAAGCTGAGGAGTTTAAGGTTCCGTGGGTGCCCTCAAACCGCAAATATCGGACCGGTTAAACGGACCCACTGGCTGGAAGATAAAGCAATTATTCTCTCCAAGCCTCCACCCTCCAAGCTGTTGAATAAGTAATTTAATCTTGATTGACTGTCTTGTATTCGAGAAGGAGAAGGATGAGGTCTTCTACAATTCGGGCCAAGAGTCTGAAGGAAAGCCTACTGACGAACTGTTAATTAACTAGTATTAAGATGGTCCCGTTCTCTAACCTAGCAAGGGACAAAGTTAATATCATTTTGGGGTTCATTAATCAAAGTTTCCGTGGACGAAACATTATTTGAACTCAGTCATCCACTCGCATTAATCTAGAATCCAGATGAAACATTATTTGAACTTAGTCATCAACTCGTATTAATCTAGAATCCAGATGTCGTAACTTTGCTACAAATTTAACTGACTTACAACTAGCAATAAGAATATCGTCATAATTGTAACTTTGGAAAGAAAAGACAACTTAGATAGTAAACTAAGAGTAAGAATAACGTAATTAATTGATAACCGAAAGTATTCCTTGGTCTGTTTCAGTAAATTTTCTTGAACCTGATAGTTCTTAACACTCACTAATTACACATAGACATTAGAAAATTTTCGTTTCTTTCTTCATTTTAGTATTTAAGCATCTCTTTACAAGCTTAAAACTTTAGCTTACAAGCTTAGCTTTACGTCCTTTAAAAAAGGGTGTTTTTTAGGGTTTTGTAGATACTTCTCAAAACCCTTATGCCGAGGGTGATGTGTCCGTCCGTCCGTCGCTCTTTGGTTCATAGGGCCCGAACCGTTCAAGCGAAAGTGCTGAAATTTGGAACCCTGGTGCAACTTTTTGACCCAACCAGAGGAAAAATATACAGAAGTCCATAATTAGATTTGCGCATGCGCAATTCAAAAAAATGTGGTAAACTCAAAAATTTACATTTTTTTAAATTTTTGAGTGGGGTATCAAATGAAAGCTGCTGAAGAGTAGAACACAAATATATATATGCTTTTTTAAATTTTGCATTCCTTATAGGGGAAAAAAATCAAAATATACCCAAAAAAAAATTTCCCCCCCCCAACCACTATAGATTGGCTGGTGCTAAAATTTCGAAATAATTCATGCTAATGCCTTATTGTTGGGCGATGAAAATTCCGGGAGTTGATCCCAAATTTTTAAAAATTGTCAATTTTGGGCGCGAAATAGTGAAGTGCGCCCAAAATTTTATTTTTTTAAAATTTTGAGTTGGGTATCAAATGAAAGCTGCTGAAGAGTAGGACACAAATATATATTTGCTTTTTTAAATTTTTTATTCTTTAATGTTTTTATAAGTCAAAATATACCCAAAAAAACATCCCCCCCCCCAAACTTTATATAATGGCTGGACCTAAAATTTTGAAATAATTCATAGTTATACCTTATGGTGGGGCGATGAAAATTTCCTGAAAAATGTAATTTATCTTGTCGTTAATACCGATAAAAAACATTGTGACCCCCCGGGGGATCGAACCCGGAATCCTTTGGATCGAAGACAAAAAAATCATAATTACATAACGGGTGTGCTAATTCATCTACAAAACCCTAAAAAGTACTTGGGGCAAGTACTTCCCTGTGATTTTTTTTATCTTAATCTTCTTTTCCAGAGAATTCCCCACTTCTTAATAATTGTCACTATTATCTGTTATATCTACATGGGCATCTATAATTGATTTTGTTTTCCTTTATTTTTGGATTGAAGAAGGCAATTTATTTTCTATTCTATTTATAAACCTGGAATGAAAGATATAATGATAAATAATAATTATTTATACCCACAAGTGCTTTCTGTTTAGGAGTTTAATTTCTCAATTATTTATTCAAATGGGAAAGGCACATTATTTTGGTGAGAAATTGCTTTCCAGATTAAAGGATATCCCAAACTTAGCTGTAATTATAAAATGACTGCGGCAAGAGATAAGATATTGGAAATTGAGGCAAAACTATCATAGAAATTCAACACCAAGGGATTCAGCTAATAACAAAGAGGAGGTCTGACACTGCTTGATAAAGGCATTGATGATCTATGCTAGTCAACTAATTCCTAGTTCCACAACTTTCTCTTCGCCAAATTAGTTTGGTCAGTTGTCATCTGACCAAAACTAGGGAATATAAATTGGCCTTAACAGGCCTGTCTATAGTTTCAAGTTATGTAAGTATTTAACAACATGTAATACAATATCAAATGAAAAGTAGAAACCTCAAATATTTTCACAATTGCTAATTATTTCTAATTTAGCGTTTAAGCCATTTCATGATAAATCTGTTACAAAATCACTTCGACATTTAATGTTACAAAGTTGTTATTTATGTTACAAATAACAATACCAGAGTTCCATGTAAATTTAGCAAGACCAAATGGCACTGCCAATGTAATGTCGACGTCTTGCTTGCATTTGTTGGCATTTGCCATTTTGCCAAGCCTGGCACAAACGTGCCATTTGACATATCATACCAAATCTTTGGATTGTCGGTCCGGATTAATATGGAAGCCAGATGGCAATGAGGTGTATGGCAACGTATGGACGTGCCACCTAGCAACGTTGCATTTAGCAAAGGCGCAGCTATACTGATACCACTTCTAAAAAATTTTGTTGTTTTTTTTCTATTGAAACGTTTTATGTTTAATTGATTTGTATCAGTATGGACGAGACCGTGACTCACGGCGGTTCTCGTCTTCTATATCTATAATATTAAAGGCCGTAGCAGCAACAAGTAAATTCTCCTCATCATGCATCACGACTGAGTTTGCCAGTTGTAGGGTGGACGAATGAATTTTCAGTAATGTAGTCTGGCTTTGCCATTGGACCTTGCCATCTGGCATTACACAATATAGTGTAGGCGCAGCTTTATGTCTGAAACATATTCCTGTCTTGGAATTTATTTTAGTTCGGGTATGACAAAATGTTCCTAAGAGCTATCTCGATTTTTCCGTTACCTTCTTAAACTCGTATGCAAAATTAAGACTATTAAGAAGATTTCACTTTTACCTTAACTGCTAGGAGTTATCATTGTAGGAAGATTATTCGAAGTTTTTTTGCAGCCTGCAATATGGAAGCTTCTTTAGATAAATATGTAAATTATAAGCTAATTAATTAATTTAATTTAAATTATATGTAAAAGAAGAAAAGATAAAATCATTTGCATTTATATTTAATAGATGAATATGCAAAAGAGACATTTGCATTGAACAAAAAGTTATTTAGCTAAAATTGTATCATTGTGATAAGATCCTGCTTAAAGCCAACAAATAATATTCAGTTAAGATTCAGTTAGAATCTTCTCTTCTTGAAACGAGTATTTTGATAATATTACCTACTGCTGTTATTTATTTTTATGTACGAATCTAGATTTATCTTATGGTTATATCGGGCCTCACAAAATTTAAATATAAGACTTCTCCACTCATAAGTGCCTGTCCTTGAGAAAGAAGGATATCGTAGATTAGGAGTTAATATTAGTTTAAATAAGCCACTATATATGAAGGTTGTCAAATTTATTTTAATTTTTGTTAGCGCCAGCTCTATCATTTGTTTTTTTCTCCATCGTTGATTTTATTCTTCATGACCTATGTCCGTCATTTTCATTGGTCACCTGTTATCTGTGACTTGTGCTAGTTGCTGCGGGAGTCACGTGTTGCTTTAGTTGCCCTCCGGATCTAATATCGAGTGGCAGACTGTAATTTTTTTCTTCTAAATCCGCGGCGTCTCTATCGCCACCTTCATTGACCTAAAGTCAAGTGTTTCTTTCCTAAATTCATATATGTATTATCATTTTACTTATCAAGTTAAATTTATCATTTATCGTAATTAATATTCATGTCGTACCGTACCGTATCTTCTTGGAAAACCCGGCTTGAAGAGAGAAGGCGTCGAGAGGCCTCTCCGCTGCCAGCACGCCGAATACGCGAAGCCGTCACCGGTGAGTCCGTTCTTATTTTCATTTATATAGTTTTATTTATTATTTTCTATTTTGTCTCCCCCCTTCCCCTTGCGCCACCCGAAGTGGCGCAAACACTACTCTTACTCCTGATAAATACAATTAAATGTTTTTGTTATTTATAAAATGTTATGCTCTACGTCTAAATCTAGGTTGAAATTATAGTCTATTATACATAATGTTACATAATTTCTTTAAGATTAGACGTTAAATCAAAAGTCATTATACATTTATCACCAAAATATTTAGACGTCTAGTCAAAATATTTATCCTGATATTCATTGGATTCCTCTATAGTCATCAAGTCTAAATAGAGAGTCAAATAAATACATTATTATATTCTATGATCTCTCTTATCAATTGTTTACCCGTAATAGGACCACACATACAGTAGTATACTGATGTATTATCTGATACATATTCTTTTAAATAAATCGTTTATACAGTGTCGATACATTGCATTTTCTCTTAATGGGAACTTCTGAAAATCGAATATTACTCTAAGAAAAAGGTCCGAGACAACTGAGGCAAACTTTCTCATATACGAGTTCATAATCACTTAGCCTAGTGTTTTACATTTACATATTAGTTTTCATGTATTCTTAGGCACATTTAATTATTATTAATTATTTTATTAAAATTTGTCCAAAAAATAACTTCTTCTCGGCGGGGAATCGAATCCGGCCTTTCTCAGAACACGTTTAAAGCTATTTTCAATAGGTCCGAGATAATTCAGACAAACTTTCTCACATAAGAGTTCAAGATTACTTAGCCCACTGCTTCTATTACATTGAACATTTTAACTAAATTTATTATAACAATTACTTCTCCTCACCGGGGAATCGAAGAGTTTATTCTTATCTTAGTTAAAAGCAAATAATTTTAATTAAATAACAGGGTAAGTAATTTTAATTAAACAAAAAAATCGGTCTGGGACAACACAGACAAACTTTCTCATATACGAGTTCATAAT
>KZ652587.1:2022-19328 GCA_001010745.2 Gerris buenoi
CCTACAACCCATCTTCAGGTCACGAAACGTGAGCCGTAACACAAAGCTCATAGTTTATAAAAGTGTAGTCCGACCCACGGTCACCTATGGGTCAGAGACTTGGACGCTAGTACGGACTGAAGAGGATAAACTCCGTAGATGGGAGCGAAAAATCCTAAGGAAAATATACGGAGCAGTTTGCGAAAATGGTGTTTGGAGATTCCGCACTAATCATGAATTAATGAGTTTATACGATCAGCCAGACATTATGAGTTTCATAAAATCAGGACGAGTTCGATGGTTAGGACATGTGGTGCGCATGGAGGACAGCAGAGTGCCTAAGAGGATGATGGATGGAAAACCGGGAGGCGGAAGAAGAAGAGGCAGACCCAGAAGGAGATGGCTGGAGGATGTCGAAGACGACCTGAGGAGGTTGGGCGTTCGTTCCTGGAGGAGACGTGCGCAGGATAGGGAGGAGTGGCGAGGCTATGTTTTGGCGGCCAGGGCCCTTCACGGACCGTAGCGCCGAGGAGTTAGTTAGTAATACTAATAACTTATACTAATTAGTTTTACATGGTGAAGTTAAAAAAGAGACAAAATTAAAAGTAACTTACTATTTGTACTTCAGCAGAGTTAAGGCAAAATTAAATTATAGTCTTTATTTACCATTGAAGCGAGTGTCTTTCAATAAATATGTATTGAATATTGAGAATAAAATTAATCATGATGTTGATAATTTAAGAGGATGGAGGATGGTTGTAGTAGGTAGGGAATAGGACAGTTCCCTACTCAACTACTTCCCGGCAAATTAATGCCCGGCCTGCTCAATTCGAAATATTTTAAAATATATCACTTCACTACGCAAAAACTTCTATTTGTATCTGGTTAAAATTTTACGTGCCCTTTTCAATAATTGTCCTTTAGACGTGTAGAAAGTTAAAGAAGTTTTATTAAATTCGTTACGTTAGAACGTAAAGATATCCTTAAAACGTCCGCTTTAATGTTTTTAGGGATCTTTAACTCTTCATAGCGGTGTCGGTGTTAGTTTTACTAAAAATATGTATATATAAAAGTTGATGTGTCATTAAATGGATGAAGTTAGATTTTTTTTCCCATCATAAAATTCCAATTTTACATTTGAAACTTACTTTTACGCGAGCGTTGCGCGTGAGTGCTTCGCGGATTACGTCGTCCAACAGACTCGTCTTGGGCATTGGTAAAATGAACATGTGTACCAAATTTAAACAACATTGGTCAATTTTTACTCAATTTATTGTTATTGGTCGATTTTTTCGGATTCACTCCCGGGCTCTGTGAACTTCATTCAAAAAAAAAGTTGACCACTAATTTCATCGTTGAAATATAGTACTACAATGAATACAAGTGAAAACTAATCTACCTCCTATTATATTCTAACTTCCTGGCACGATAATTAAAAGCGTCATATCTTGCATGTCGTTTATTAAAACTTCAGGCCGCCTATCGTCAAAGTAATGTACTACAATGATAACCTGTTGACCTCCTGTGACATCCTAACTTCCTGGCACGATATTTATTAAAAAAGACGCATTTTTTAATGTCGTTTTTGCGTGACGGAAGTTATTTCCGTACTACAAACCTAAAACATTCATATTAAAAATAAAAAATAAAAATAAATAAACGGAGTGGTCCAGAATAAAATTCTACTTCCAACGTGAAAGTACTTAAACAACTTCATGTCGATTTTATGTATCTAAATTTAAAAACAATCCGTATGAAATATTAATTTATCGATAACATAACTCTATTACAATGCTACATACTCTCTTATGAATTTCTCTGTTTCTTTAAATTTATTATTCACAACCGAATAAATGGATTTCGTTGATATATTTTTTTACAGGCAGGAATATATAAATATTTTATTAATTTACGTGGAATTTGACTTTTTAGTTTTAATATTTAATTAGTTAATATTTCCTCCTCTTATGTAAATAGGGCAGAACGTAAATATTTCTGTAGTTATTAATTTGGTATGATATCAGAGCTCAAAAAATCTCATAATTATAATAATATACTTTAGGTATTCCAACCCTTTCTTTCTATTTACCTGAGTCGCCACAATAACAAATAAAAAACGGTCCGAGACAACTCAGACGAACTTTCTCATTTACGAGTTCATAATTACTTAGTCCAGTGAATTCCATTTTACACGTTAATTTAATTAATATTGAACATTTCATCAAAATTTATCATAAAAATTACTTCTCCTCTGCGGAGAATCGAACCCGGTCTCTCTCTTTCCGCGTTTAAAACTCTTTTCGTAGAATCTAGATTTCTCCGAAGAAAATGGCTTATATTGATTGATTCGTACTTAAATGGACTACATTTTAGATATTTTTAATCAAAATCGTTAAATCCGTTAATTTTTTTCAGAGTTTTTGGCGGTAGCTCACTTTCATTTGGGGCTAAAAATCATTTCTCGATTTCACCTCGGGGTATGATTTTTCTGAACTTGTATTCAAAATTTCGTTAAAATCGGCCCAGTAGTTTAGGCTCCAGTCGTCAACCCAGACAGAATTTTTTTTAAAAACTGATTTTTTGGACTCAGGGGACCTCAAAACGTGTAAATCCATTAAAATCTCAAAATCAAATTTTCACACTATCACATTACTTTCTCTTTATATGAGAAAGTAAAAAGGACATATTTGTGACATTAATCGCTTAAGCGAACCGAAATTCATTGTTATTGGAACGAAGTTCCTTATGGCACGTTCGGAGCCTGGGAGTGAATACGAAAAAACGACCAAAATCACCGTCACAAAATAACCGTCATGAAATCACCGTCCCGCGATATCCGTCACGAAATATCTACCAATGACGATAACTTGAGTAAAATGTCACCNAAGTTGATTTTAAAAAACAAAACATTATTGTGTCTAAGTTGATTTTAAAAAACAAAACATTATTGTGTCTAAGTTGATTTTAAAAAACAAAACATTATTGTGTCTAAGTTGATTTTAAAAAACAAAACATTATTGTGTCTAAGTTGATTTTAAAAAACAAAACATTATTGTGTCTAAGTTGATTTTAAAAAACAAAACATTATTGTGTCTAAGTTGATTTTAAAAAACAAAACATTATTGTGTCTAAGTTGATTTTAAAAAACAAAACATTATTGTGTCTAAGTTGATTTTAAAAAACAAAACATTATTGTGTCTAAGTTGATTTTAAAAAACAAAACATTATTGTGTCTAAGTTGATTTTAAAAAACAAAACATTATTGTGTCTAAGTTGATTTTAAAAAACAAAACATTATTGTGTCTAAGTTGATTTTAAAAAACAAAACATTATTGTGTCTAAGTTGATTTTAAAAAACAAAACATTATTGTGTCTAAGTTGATTTTAAAAAACAAAACATTATTGTGTCTAAGTTGATTTTAAAAAACAAAACATTATTGTGTCTAAGTTGATTTTAAAAAACAAAACATTATTGTGTCTAAGTTGATTTTAAAAAACAAAACATTATTGTGTCTAAGTTGATTTTAAAAAACAAAACATTATTGTGTCTAAGTTGATTTTAAAAAACAAAACATTATTGTGTCTAAGTTGATTTTAAAAAACAAAACATTATTGTGTCTAAGTTGATTTTAAAAAACAAAACATTATTGTGTCTAAGTTGATTTTAAAAAACAAAACATTATTGTGTCTAAGTTGATTTTAAAAAACAAAACATTATTGTGTCTAAGTTGATTTTAAAAAACAAAACATTATTGTGTCTAAGTTGATTTTAAAAAACAAAACATTATTGTGTCTAAGTTGATTTTAAAAAACAAAACATTATTGTGTCTAAGTTGATTTTAAAAAACAAAACATTATTGTGTCTAAGTTGATTTTAAAAAACAAAACATTATTGTGTCTAAGTTGATTTTAAAAAACAAAACATTATTGTGTCTAAGTTGATTTTAAAAAACAAAACATTATTGTGTCTAAGTTGATTTTAAAAAACAAAACATTATTGTGTCTAAGTTGATTTTAAAAAACAAAACATTATTGTGTCTAAGTTGATTTTAAAAAACAAAACATTATTGTGTCTAAGTTGATTTTAAAAAACAAAACATTATTGTGTCTAAGTTGATTTTAAAAAACAAAACATTATTGTGTCTAAGTTGATTTTAAAAAACAAAACATTATTGTGTCTAAGTTGATTTTAAAAAACAAAACATTATTGTGTCTAAGTTGATTTTAAAAAACAAAACATTATTGTGTCTAAGTTGATTTTAAAAAACAAAACATTATTGTGTCTAAGTTGATTTTAAAAAACAAAACATTATTGTGTCTAAGTTGATTTTAAAAAACAAAACATTATTGTGTCTAAGTTGATTTTAAAAAACAAAACATTATTGTGTCTAAGTTGATTTTAAAAAACAAAACATTATTGTGTCTAAGTTGATTTTAAAAAACAAAACATTATTGTGTCTAAGTTGATTTTAAAAAACAAAACATTATTGTGTCTAAGTTGATTTTAAAAAACAAAACATTATTGTGTCTAAGTTGATTTTAAAAAACAAAACATTATTGTGTCTAAGTTGATTTTAAAAAACAAAACATTATTGTGTCTAAGTTGATTTTAAAAAACAAAACATTATTGTGTCTAAGTTGATTTTAAAAAACAAAACATTATTGTGTCTAAGTTGATTTTAAAAAACAAAACATTATTGTGTCTAAGTTGATTTTAAAAAACAAAACATTATTGTGTCTAAGTTGATTTTAAAAAACAAAACATTATTGTGTCTAAGTTGATTTTAAAAAACAAAACATTATTGTGTCTAAGTTGATTTTAAAAAACAAAACATTATTGTGTCTAAGTTGATTTTAAAAAACAAAACATTATTGTGTCTAAGTTGATTTTAAAAAACAAAACATTATTGTGTCTAAGTTGATTTTAAAAAACAAAACATTATTGTGTCTAAGTTGATTTTAAAAAACAAAACATTATTGTGTCTAAGTTGATTTTAAAAAACAAAACATTATTGTGTCTAAGTTGATTTTAAAAAACAAAACATTATTGTGTCTAAGTTGATTTTAAAAAACAAAACATTATTGTGTCTAAGTTGATTTTAAAAAACAAAACATTATTGTGTCTAAGTTGATTTTAAAAAACAAAACATTATTGTGTCTAAGTTGATTTTAAAAAACAAAACATTATTGTGTCTAAGTTGATTTTAAAAAACAAAACATTATTGTGTCTAAGTTGATTTTAAAAAACAAAACATTATTGTGTCTAAGTTGATTTTAAAAAACAAAACATTATTGTGTCTAAGTTGATTTTAAAAAACAAAACATTATTGTGTCTAAGTTGATTTTAAAAAACAAAACATTATTGTGTCTAAGTTGATTTTAAAAAACAAAACATTATTGTGTCTAAGTTGATTTTAAAAAACAAAACATTATTGTGTCTAAGTTGATTTTAAAAAACAAAACATTATTGTGTCTAAGTTGATTTTAAAAAACAAAACATTATTGTGTCTAAGTTGATTTTAAAAAACAAAACATTATTGTGTCTAAGTTGATTTTAAAAAACAAAACATTATTGTGTCTAAGTTGATTTTAAAAAACAAAACATTATTGTGTCTAAGTTGATTTTAAAAAACAAAACATTATTGTGTCTAAGTTGATTTTAAAAAACAAAACATTATTGTGTCTAAGTTGATTTTAAAAAACAAAACATTATTGTGTCTAAGTTGATTTTAAAAAACAAAACATTATTGTGTCTAAGTTGATTTTAAAAAACAAAACATTATTGTGTCTAAGTTGATTTTAAAAAACAAAACATTATTGTGTCTAAGTTGATTTTAAAAAACAAAACATTATTGTGTCTAAGTTGATTTTAAAAAACAAAACATTATTGTGTCTAAGTTGATTTTAAAAAACAAAACATTATTGTGTCTAAGTTGATTTTAAAAAACAAAACATTATTGTGTCTAAGTTGATTTTAAAAAACAAAACATTATTGTGTCTAAGTTGATTTTAAAAAACAAAACATTATTGTGTCTAAGTTGATTTTAAAAAACAAAACATTATTGTGTCTAAGTTGATTTTAAAAAACAAAACATTATTGTGTCTAAGTTGATTTTAAAAAACAAAACATTATTGTGTCTAAGTTGATTTTAAAAAACAAAACATTATTGTGTCTAAGTTGATTTTAAAAAACAAAACATTATTGTGTCTAAGTTGATTTTAAAAAACAAAACATTATTGTGTCTAAGTTGATTTTAATATTCGCTAAAAGAATTGATGAAGGTGAATTTTGCTTCGGAGGTTATCAAAGTTAATAGAAGCATTGTAATCATTCCCCCAAATTGGAAAAATCTATGATAATCTATTTAAATTTGGTTTATTTTTATTTTTAAAAAAAATCTAAAATTTATTCCATTAAAAGACAAATGTAACGATATAAACCGTTTTCCCAGGAAAAAAAAAATGTAGTTCCTAAGAAAACAGCTTTGAAAAAGAAATAGAAGTCGGAGACAGGCCGGGTTCGATTCCCCGACGAAAAACATTTTTCAGATAAATTTAGATAAAATGTTCAATAATGATAAAATGTATCTATCGAAAACTCGAAAACTAATAAATGGAAAAACACTGGGCTAAGTAATTATGAACTCGTACATGAAAAAGGGTACTTCATTAGATTATTACTCCCCTATGTTGTTTTATGAATATAAATATCTTTGACTTAATAACTATTAAGAAAAAGGGATGTTTAGTCCAATGTACATTGGGAGAAAAGAATATCCCACATCTGTGTTGACAAGTGCATTCGCAATGCTGCGACCTATATGGAACTCACATGAGCTTAGTACGAACACCAAGCTACGTATCTTTAACTCAAACGTTAAGTCAGTACTCCTCTACGGCTGTGAAACTTGGAAGACTACTCTACAACTTACAAAGAGCCTTCAGACTTTTGTAAACATGAGTCTGAGAAGTATCCTGCGGGTATGGTGGCCGCAGGTTATCTCAAATGAAGAGTTGTGGAGGAGAACAAACCAGACACCTATAGANTAAGAACCAAATGTATAACTAAGCTTGAAGATTATAGTAATATAAGACCAGTAAAAAGGGGCACTTCTTGATTGTGTAACAATCTGAAGAAGGTGTATTAAATGTTTTTCTTTCGACTGTTACTCCCCTTATAAAAACAGAAGTGTGATATTTCTTTGTCCCAATGTACATTACACTAAACATCCCTCTTTTAATAGTTATTTAGTCAAAGTCATTTATATTCTAAAAAAAAAAATAAATAAATAAATAAATAGAGGAGTAACAATCTAAATAAGTACCAAAAATGTTGGCAAAAAAAGTTCGTAAGCTCTCAACATACCACCGTTAGACTCACTAGTAGTTCTTCAAAACACAGAATTTCGCAAAGATGTTAATGGACAGGGCGACAGATAGAAATCGACAGTAGTAGACAATTTTTCGTTCTACAAAATGATCTCATTATGCTTCCTTTCCTTTTAGTAAATTCGGAAGCAAAATGAAAAATTTCAACAAAAATAAACTTCTTTTTTTAATATAATAAGTATGCAGCAAAATGTTATAGTGAACAGACCAACCAGAAAAATATTAAGAATGTAGACTTC
This sequence comes from Gerris buenoi, assembly GCA_001010745.2. NCBI lineage: Eukaryota > Metazoa > Arthropoda > Insecta > Hemiptera > Gerridae > Gerris > Gerris buenoi. The sequence continues at coordinate 9,630 of KZ652587.1, forward strand.
ACTTCACAGTATAATGAATTATTTATTAGAAAGCGTTGCCAAAATAAAATCGCCACGGATCAGCAGTTTTCATTCTCCCAATCTACTTTAAATTTATAAATTTATTAGAAGACGGAGTAATTAAATTATTTTTTTCATTTACTTATTACATTTATGTTTTAACCTTCAATCAAAAATAAGCATATTATATTAGTTAGCTTTTTACTTAGTGTACCTAAATTAAATTTCATTTTGTACACAATTTGTGAAATATCATCAAGAAATATAATTAATTTGTTCGTATAATGATATATGTAGTGTGTTTTAAAGGAATTGTCTGCGAATGTACTCTTGAGTTTTAGATTCGTATTAAATATTTTATTATATTGTTAAAATTGTAAAAAATAAATGAAATAAAGATAATATTATATTAATCATTTATTTAAAAGAATATATTTTTTTTATCGCGTAATTAATTAAGATGATATTGGTTCTATTAAAAATGCAGAGATACAGCGTGCTTAATAAATATGCAAGTGATCTGAATAATTGTATCATCGGAGTATCTTTAATTATTTAACTGCATTAGTTAATTAAAATTAGTATTTTCAATCAAAATGTTGTGGAAATTACTGGTGAATAGAACCTAAAAAGCAAATTTAAAATTATTGTGAAAATCATAGTTACTAATGCTTAAATACAGACTAATAGCTAATTTAGACTTTGAAAATCACCTAACAAAAATGCTTCATCTGGGAGCGTCTATGGAGGTTATCTTAAAGGAGTAACACAAACAGTCTCTCCACGTAAATCGAAAAAATTTAAAATTTTTACAACGGTAAAAACTGTGAGTATTTAGATATTGTATTCTATTTTTAAAAACAACGACTGATTAATTTTTTTTTTTACCACCATAGTAGTAGTAGTAGTAATCTAGTATACTTCCTACTAGAAAGGGTAGGACGAACCTTGTTCGAACCTTGCAATTAGGCCATCACTTAGGCCCTTTTTACGCCCCGTGGTGGAGAGTTCCAGCTCCTTCGCACACATTTGTACAATATACCACCGAAGCGAGTATGGTGTGGTCATTAGTAAGGTATATAAGCGTGCGTCAAAGAGTGGGGGAAGAGTGCCCCGTATAGGGAGTGTCCCTCGCCCTGCACCGTCCTCGAACCATATAGATGCAATTCAGAGTATCATGAGCGAGCACCTTAAGACGCTCTGCCACCCTGGCCCTGGCTCCCTCTTTTACCACCATAAGTAAGTGACAATAAATTATTTTGTATATTATATAAAAGAAAATAGTCTGCCAATTAGAGAGGAACATAGCTTCCTTGCGTCCCATTTTTGAACGAGTGGATACACGATATAATATAATTTCATGTTTTCCCTCTGGAAATTGAAAGTTTGGTTGTATAGAGCTATTTCAATTTCTAATATTGGGTCACATTTTTATTCAATATTAAGTTTTCGATGAAGTTTGAAGTTAATACAGGGCAATTCAGTGGGCTACGCATTTCGACAAACTGTCCATATTCATTTAAAAGTCTGATAAATATATTAAATATGTATATATAATGGGTAGCAATAAAAAAGTTTAAAAACAATTGAAGAGGTAGCAAGATTGAAATTAGGGACCCAAATCTAAATTCTATTAAATTGGACGAGTAGTATTCTAGACATGGCGGTTTGTAAACATATTGAACACATACCGACAGACACACGAGAGTCCGCATTGCGTGTTCCCTGAAGTCTAAAACGGATTCCTACCTAAGATTTTTTTAAATCTGAGACAAAAACAGTTAGTTATAATGTTATAGTCTATGCAGACGCGTGGAGCTTACACTATTGGATAGAGTCGATTTCAATGATTTGGGGAATGCATTTTTAGAAAAATAATTTTCTACAATAAAATAAATGTTTCCTCTTAATTTAGAAGTGGTACCATTGCATTTGATCATGCTACCAGTTTGATCAAGAAAATTCCAAATTTAGTCCATTTAAATATGAATCTAACCTTATACAAACGAGGCCAAATATTTCCAAATGTCTGAAGTGGATTTATATACAGAGATTTTTGAATTCGAAGGCAAAAATGTTCTTTAGAATGATCACTATGCTCCCGCACCTGCGATAACCTCAGCAGTGAAAATATATAAGTTTAACCAATAAAAATTAATCATTCAGTAATTTAGAAAAGAATTCATTTAAATGTATAAACATTTGAAAGGAAAAAAATATAAAATTTAATGAAGAGAGAAAAAGAATCAATTGAAATAAAAGCCGAGCTCTATATACGAGTATTCAGTTAGATAAGGGATGAAAAAACCATGCTAGTTGACATCGGTAAAAAAGGGTTGTAGGAGTATGCAAAAAGGATTAGACAGGGGGATTAAAAAGGATTAGTCCTAGTGGAAAAATCAAGGATTAAGACAGGTCGAATCTGAAATTCAGGCACCAAAATCCTACGGACTTAAGTACTTAATTGCCTCCAATTGAATTCTAAATTATTCCACTCGAGCTAAACCACTCCTTTTTTGCTTCCGAGCTTACCGAAGGTAACGGAAGCATTTTTTATCTTATACTTAAGGAGAATGAGCACTGTTTAATTCTAATTTAAGCAGAGTAAGAACCAAATGTATAACTAAGCTTGAAGATTATTTGAATATCAAAATCTTAAATGTAACAACATTTTAAGAGTTGCCATGGAAAATCTTATTACAAATACATTATTTGTTTACTTAAACCTGAGCTTATCACAAAAACTTTAGGTGCCACTTAAACCCAAATTACAAAATATACAATACAGATTTTATAATCGTACTCCTGGCATGAAATAAAGCATGTATACCAATTTTCATTCAAATTGGATCAAAAATAATAATATTGCCAAGATGTAATTAAATAGCATTAATTCCCTATTATTCCACTTTACTCCTATCTTAAATGAAAATATGACATAAGTAAACAAAACAACAATTACTTTACTCTTAAAAGGCCCTGCACACGACCACCGTACCCGACCGTCGGGGTGAACGGGGTTTGCCGACAGTTGGAGCGTGTGTGGGCTTGTCGGCGGACTAAAACTCGGGTCGCGTGTAGGAAATTAATTGTAGACAGTGACCTGACAATTGCGTGCGTCACACTAGACCTCTTGTTTTGAAGGTCAAGTGTGCAAATTTTCATTACGATTCTAATACAACTGTAGATTTTTACGAGTATAAAATACATACATAATTATACAAACATACTACAGACATATCTATATATATAAATATATAGATTTCCTGATCTTTAGAGCTATTAATCATACATTGTTCCAAGATTAATATGTTTTGATACAGTAAATGTTAAAGGTTAAGGTCGATTCATTTTAGTACATTCAATTTTTGTTAATATACCCTACGACGCGCCGTTGAAAATTGGGCTACAGCTTATGTGAACCATTTCGCTCCCAATTGCCTGTAGAAACAACCCATTCAATATTATGACCTCAAATTGATACACCCATACACCCTATATATAAGATATCTTTCTTCATTCCACCCTATGTATAGATCTCTTTCTTCATTCCAACCTATATATATCGATCTCTTTCTTCCTTCCAACCTATATGTATATAGATCTCATTCTCTCTTTTTGAGCTCCGTTATATATATTAGTATATAACTAACCATCCAGTATATTTGTTTCTAAGAAAAACGTATAGAATTTACATTGTATTATAGGAATTAAAATGATAATCATGTTTAAAAATAATAATCAATTATAATTTAAGTAAAAAATTGTCATGAAATTTGTTACCACTTTTGGAGATTGAGTCCCCAAATTTAGAGACATAAATGAAAATGTTTAACATGCAAATATATGCTATAATTATCATCTTCCTTCTGCAAATGAAATGAGGAGGAAAACTGTTCAAGCTTATAATAGATTTTCTAAACAAAAGATAAAACATAAATATACACATGAGTTTATCCCCCATAATATGTACGGGGTCATAATTCTCCTTTTATCTCTTCCTGCTAATGAGATTAGGAAGAAAATTGTCCTAGCTAGAACTGTAATCAACAAAACAAAAGATAAAACATAACTACACTTAATCTCTTCTATTTCCCTTACGTACAAAGAATCAATTAAGAAATTGTCTGAGCAAAATTTTCAGCAAACTAATTCACATATTCAAACAAATAAGGCGCGCTTCACGTAAGTACGTGAGGCGCCCCCGCGTAAGGAAGTTGCGCCCCGCACCCCATAACAGCTCGGTCGGCCTGCGGCCTCCCTCGCAAAGACAGTCAGTCGATTTACAAAAATTAAGAGACAGACACACAGACAAAATGCCAAACGGTTGAGTTAAAATGGAGACCTACGCTCGGTCAATTAAGTAATAAATACTATGTATAAATTTGTGTGTGTGGATCGTTAATAATTTTTTACCTACTAAAATTTTTTGAAAAAATCATCTTGCTTGTTTTAGAAATGGTTTTAGTTAATTAGATTTATTAAAAGCTCTTAGCTAATTTAAATAATATTTTTCTTTTCTCGAAGGAGAATAATAATTATGATAGGATTTTTAGGTTTATATACAAAGTACAAAAAGAAACCTTATATAACGGCTCTGTCTTTCTGTCCGTCTATCTGTCCGTCCTTTGGCTTGTTTCAACTAATAAACTACTATAGCTAGAAACATGATATTTGGCACACAGATACATCTCGGCATTTTAGACAACTGGGCAAATTGTGGAGTTTTTACACTTAATATTTCCAAGATGGCGGCCCTGCCAATATGGCGGGTGACCAAAAAAAGTTTTTAACTACCATGGCATGTTACACATCAATTTAAAGGTCTTGAAGTGTAGAAAAAGAATATGCAACTATTGAAATAACACATGTAATACTTTCAAGATGGCGGCCAATATGGCGGGTGGCTAAAAATAGTTTTATACATCAATTTAAAGGTCTTGAAGTGTAGAAAAAGAATATTCAACTATTACACTTAATATTTAAACTTAATCGTACAGAAACCGGCGATCATGGCCTCACGTACTTACGTGAAGCGCGCCTTACTTGTTTTTTTTTTTATATTGCTAATCTAGTGATGTTATAATAATAAATCTTTACCTTATAATACACAAATAAAACAAGAATATCAAAAAATTTCTTGCATACGAGTCTGCAAGACAGTGATGGATTTTCATGTTTTCGCTTCCCTAGGTAATACGTATTAATCAAGTGTTGTGCAATCACAATAATCGTAAGCGTGATTGGGAGGTAAAATCTTTCTAGCAGGGCTGCCGGCCGCAGTACAATGTAACGCTTTTTGGTGATGTTTTTCGAGTTTATGTGCCCAAGTAAGGCAATGAAAATTTTAATAAGTTCGTTTTAATTTTCACAATCTAAGCAACTTGAACGTCCACAATGAATTAAACGAATAAAATCTCATATAATATCTACATAATGCCTACCTATACATAAAAGATTAATATATTAAGAAACAGCAATTGTTAAAAAATATTATTTTACCTCCAGCGGGGAGAAAAAGTTAACTTTCCTCCCTAGTTTACAGGGAGGAAAGTTGCTCATTGCACCCGGTCGGGGTCAATAGGGAGTAATGAAAAAGAAGGGAGTCATGAACTTTCATGATTCCCTCCAGGCAGTGTTGCCCAAGTAATAAAAGCACAAGTAAATAAGGTTGGTGCTAATACACATTTCATTTAAACTATTGTATAATGTCTAAATCTATAATGTCATCTTCACACATAACCTTCACGACGCACATAGGGCCAAATTACTAAATTACGACGACAAAAATAGGAAAAAAAAATTTCTTTAAACTAATAAAAAAAAAACCTTCAAAACATTCTCAATAAACCCGCACACAATGCACAGTAAAAATTAGATGTCATATCGCCATACAGGAGCCTACGCATGCGTGCAAAGTTAGATTATTTTTTACGGGTACAATATCGGTTAGTTGCACCTGAAATGTTGATGGAGTAACTGCGCTAATCTTATTTTGCTAAATTTAAAATTACATAGTTTTAAACATGGATATTGAACCGTCAGGTATGTACTTTGATCTGAAATTATTGTTTACATTCCAGTTGTACGTATTATATATATAATATTTAATTTATTAATTACTATTTTTGTTTTAAAAAAAAATATTGAAACGTTTATTTTACTTAGAGCTACAAAAATAGTTCCAAAAGGTACCCTGCGTTTGATTTACTAGTTCAAACAAATACCTTTTAACTGATATAATAAATTAAATTCCAAGTCCCCATGTTTCCCCTATTGTTAAATATCGCGTATTCTTTTCAGGTAGTCATGGTGACACAACTCTAAAAGAAATTTAGATTAAGAGAAGAGAACTGTTTTTTGTGTAAAAAATCGGTCAGAGACAACTCAGACAAACTTTCTCATGTATGTACATTTAATTACTATGGGAAATTTCATAAAAAATTGTCATATAAATAACTTCCCCCGGGCGGGGAATCGAACCCGGGCTCTCCCCGTCCGTGTTTTAAGCTATTTTCTCAAGAACTTGATTTTTCCCGGGAAAACGGCTTTTACCGTTAGATTCGTATTTAAATTGACTATATTTAGATTTTTTTTAATCTTATCTTTTAATAATTGTCGGAACCGTTTTCTATAAATAATTTTTTATCATGTTTTTTTAGAGTTTTTGGGGGGTAGTTCTTTTAAATTTGGAGTTAAAATTAATTTCTCGATTTCGCCTCAGGGTATGATTTTTCTGAACATTTATGCCAAATTTCGTCAAAATTTGCACAGTAGTTTAAGCTCCAGGCGTCTGCACAGAAGACAGACACATGACAGACGACAGGCAGATGTCAGACAGACATTTTTTAAAAACTGCTTTTTTGGACTTAAGGGACCTCAAAACGTGTAAATCCATCAAAATAGAAAAATCGAATTTATGCGCCATCACAATACTTTCTCTATATAAGAAAGTAAAAAATTAATAGTTTTTCAAATTATCATCATTAAAGTGTAATGAACAATTTCACAACAATAATTTTGTTCATTACACTTTAATGATGATAATTTTAATTAATTTTTTTTCACAGAAAACAGTTCACTTCTCTTAATCTACATTTCTTTTAGAGTTGCGTCACCACGATTACCTGCAAAGAATACGCGATATTTAACAATAGGGGAAACATGGGGACTTGGAATTTAATTTTTTATATCAGTTAAAAGGTATTTGTTTGAACTAGTAAATCAAACGCAGGGTACCTTTTGGAACTTTTTTTGTAGCTCTAAGTAAAATAAACGTTTCAATATTTTTTTTAAAACAAAAATAGTAATTAATAAATTAAATATTATATATATAATACGTACAACTGGAATCTAAACAATAATTTCAGATCAAAGTACATACCTGACGGTTCAATATCCATGTTTAAAATTATGTAATTTTAAATTTAGCAAAATAAGATTAGCGCAGTTACTCCATCAACATTTCAGGTGCAACTAACCGATATTGTACCTGTAAAAAATAATCTAACTTTGCACGCATGCGTAGGCTCCTGTATGGCGATATGACACCTAATTTTTACTGTGCATTGTGTTCAGGTTTATTGAGAATGTTTTGAAGGTTTTTTTGATTAGTTTAAAGAAAAAAAATTTTTCCTATTTTTGTCGTCGTAATTTAGTGATTTGGCCCTATGTGCGACGGTTGTCATGGTGACTCATCAGTAAAACAAACAAAAAGTTAAAAGAGAAATCATAATTTCTAAATGTAGATCTACTCATCAATATGATTATACATTAGTTGTAAATATTATTATTCAATACACGAATCAGCTACCAGCTGATTCTCCTATTTAATTTTAGCATTGTAATTCAAATAATTACTATCTATCATTTAATTTTAACATGATCAATAAATTTTATTCTTCTTTTTTTAAAAATATAAAATTGTTTACTTTTTGTTTTATAAAATACTTTAAAATTAAAATCTTATTCAATTATTTTTTCTCCCTTCTGGAAGTAAAACCTTGTACGTACCTCAGGAGTAAAAATCACTTGCACTCTCGCGATAATTAACTCCCTCGGCTCCGCCTCGGGAACCAACTTCATTGCTCAGGGTGCAATCACATACTTTACTCCCTTGGTGCGTAAATAACTATTACCCAGATCGCTAAATAAAACAGGTAGTTGCATGCAAGGAACAAGAGAGAAAATGCCCAGGTAAAAGTTTTTGAATAGCCACGCAGTGCGAATACGTCCCGTATTAAAAGTTAAAAGTTTAAGGCATTTTGTAGGTTTTAGCAGAACCAGGGCTAAACTTATATTAACACAAAAAGGCTGTTGAATATAAGTGTAGTAACGCCTTATTAAAAGATTATAAACATGGGCGAAAACCCACAGTCGAGAGAAGGTACCCAAGAGATATGAAAAGCTGAAGAAATGTATGATAAAAAAATAAAATAAAAAATGGCGGATAAGCTCTATTTAGGAATTGGAGACTCCTAGTTATCTTTAACCAGGATTAAAGCATACTCAGAAATGCTCTGAAGGTATGCTGCCAAAGGGTACTCTAAAGGTAACGCTGGCCCCTGGGAATATCCAACACAACTTTCAACCAAGTACAACTAGAATATAAATATTCAGCATATTTCTCCAAAGTTATTTCAGTTTGCTTCGAGTTAATATCACGATGCTCTACATCCCTGATGATAATTCCAGAAGTAAATCTCATCCTACTCACCACAGTCTTCACTAGAATGTAATTACGACTCTTGCCACGGAAGCCTACGCACCAGATTAACAATTACCATTCCTTTTATGAAAATTTCCCTTGACAGTACCGTATCATGAAGGATGGCTCTGTACAATATAGTTCAAAGGCTCGGTATAATTGGAACTGAGTTATTTTTTTTCAAATCACGTTACGCAGACTACAGTTCGTCTTATATCTACTAGATACTTCTTTAGAAGTCGATTCAAATGATAGATCTCAACGAATAAAAAGACTTCATATAAAAAGTTACATATTTTTCTATCTTTATGGATTCTGCTTCATCCAAGATCAAAGAAAACTAGGACTAAATAACTATAGGTCGTCCTTTTTCCCCCTTTTTTAGTTACATTTAGCCATTGATCTAGTTATTAAAAGTCTAAGTTATTAAAAGTGCCATGCTAAAGATAATTTATCCCAGTTGTGATCCCCTTCCCCGTATTTTAAATTCTCCAGGAATTAGACCTCAAAATAAGTTCAATTCTACATATTGTGACATTCTGTAGGAACCCTTTATATTTAGAACCAGCAATCAAATTTCCTTGTTTGTAATTCATCCTCAAAATGACTTATTGCTCGTATAGTAAGAACAATTTCCAAATCCAATTTCCAATTTTTCCAATTTCTTTTTCTCCAATTTCCAATTTTGCTTCTGAGCTAAGAGTATAGGTCATAATCAGCACACAAAAATACACTACAGTTTATATTATATTTTTGTCTCAATGAGTTAAATTAATATTAATTTAAGTGTACACCCTATTTTCTTATATAAGAAACGTTTTTTTGATGGATGGTAAGGTGTAATAAGTTGTAACTAAGCCTTTATTTCATTTGTTGAGACGTTTCGACTCTTAGAAGAGTCATCCTCAGTCAATTTATTAGTTTTATGGTCACATCAAGTGTCATAACATCTTCCTCCGTGGGAGGGCGTCTTTAGTTTTAGTTGAAATTAA
>KZ652587.1:25569-40819 GCA_001010745.2 Gerris buenoi
CATCGTAGCGCCCAAGGTATTTAACCTAGAGAGTTAAAACTTGGCAGAAAAATCAGTCCTAACCTGTAGTTGTGCCGCCAGGAAAATCAACTTTTTCCGCCATCTTGAACCCAGTTTGCTGAGTCAGCAAAAATTTAAAAAATCGTAATAAATCGAAAATGGTCCTGATCGAGTTGAAATTTGGCACGATTGAACCTCTCTGTATGACAAACAAGCCCGCCAAAAATCATTTTGATATTGGCCGCAATTTTGAAGTTATAAATTTTTGAATTTTTAAACTTTGATGGTTAATAATACTGAAATTAGATATAGGTTTTTGACTTATAGCATATCGTAGGAACCGGAAAAAATTAAGGAACAAATATAAAACAACCCGATGAAATAAGTGAATATAATTATTTATTAGTGCGATAATTTTGATGACGTCAAAGTTTGTTTACATCTGTCAAAATGCCGCCAAACTTCAAATATTTAAATAAAATATAGGTATTAAAAATAAGGTTTTCTTAAAGAAATGATAATAAATCAGTTAGTTTAGAATGGACACGGACACCCATCCAAGTACTGACCACGTCCAACGCTGCTCCCTCCTGCTGCTTCGCAGCTGGAGAGGCCATTTTAGTGGCCTCTGAAGTGAGGAAAAGTTCCGAGGTACCACGTACTCGATTTTTTTTTTATAAAGAACTACTACTTAGATATTTTTACTATACCAGTAGAAATATCTAAATCTTAGCCTAATACGCAATACATAATGGTTAAATATTATAAAAGATCGGTCTGACACAACTCAGACTATTTTTCTCATATACGAGTTCATAATTACTTAGCTCAGTGTTTTCCATTTAGGTATTAATTTTCGAGTTTTCGTACATTTAGTTATTATAAACTTCTCCTCGGCGGGGAATCGAACCCGGCCTCTTTCTGCACGCGTTTAAAGCTACTTTCTCAGGAACTATATTTTTTCCGTGAAATTCGTATTAAAATTGACAACATTTTAGATTTTTTTAAAAATATTCGGAACTGTTTTCGAAGGATTTATTTTTTTATTTTTGGGAGGGTAGCGTCCATAAAATTAATTTCTTGATTTCGCCTCGGGAAAAGATTTTCTGAACATGTATGCCAAATTTCGTCAAAATAGGTCCAGTAGTTTAGCACAGACGACAGACAGGCATTTTTTAAAATCACTTTTTCGGACTCAGGGGATCTCAAAAAGTTTCCATCAAAATCTCACAATCGAATTTTCACGCCATCACAATACTTTCTCATAATATGAGAAAGNAGACCTTTCAAAGTCAGAAGTTGTTTTTGCGATCAGTTTTTCGATACAACTTACTATTAATTCGTAAAAAAAACTTTAACGTTGTGTATTTTGTATGTATTTAATTTATTTCCGTACGCGAGTAAGGTATGTCCCACAAAAATTGGAGGACTATTTAAATTACATACTATTCGTCAAGAATATTTAAAAATATTTTATATTTATATATTATGTTCTTTGTTCCTGATATAACAAAAATTGTAAGTAAATTATTATGTTAAAACTCAAGTGCTTAGTGTTACTTGTACATTACATGTTACTACGAAGCAAGAGTTAGAACTTAAAAATATGTATTAAGTTTTCGTTCCATAAATATATTCGTCTTAATATGCTACCTATTTTTGTTCATTGACCTAAATTATTCAAGTGTATATCTTTGATTGAGTTAAAAGCGACTTACTAAAAGTAGTTATTGTAAGATAAAAATATTTGTAAAAAATCGGGTAATTTAAACAAACTTAAGAATCGCACTAATTAATAATTATGTTCGCTTATTACATTTAAACAGATAAATGGAATTTCATTTGGGTTATTATATTTGTTCCTTATTTTTTACCGGTTCCATTTTTTCCGGTTTTTACCGGTTATGTCAAAAACGTATATACACTTTGTATTATTAACCGTCAAAGTTTCAAAATTAAAAAAAACCGATAACTTCAAAATGGCGGTCAACATGAAAATGAAATTTGGTAGATTTGTTGGTCATAAGGAGAGGTACATTCGTGGCAAATTTCAACTCTATCAGACCACTTTTCTTTAATCTAATAATAATTTTTTTTCTGACTCAGGAAACTGGGTTCAAGATGGCGGAAAATTTTGATTTTCCGGGCAGCACAACTACGTTTATGGACTGATTTTTGTACCAAGTTTTAACTCTATAGCTTAAAAACTGAGGGAGTTATGCGTGACACAGACAGACGCAAAGACACACAGACTGACATCCAGCTAAAACCCACTTAAATCGTCTTTAANCCCCCCCCCCTCTAAAAAAGAGGGAAGCGTACATAAAAAAGTTGGGGACTTTTCAGGTATTATTTGCAATGGCATAACAAAGCTCTCTGTTAAAAAAAAATCGTGGCTTAAAATTATTCCGAAGAAAAAACCTATATTGACTGGACTATTAGTTTCCTCAATTGAGCCTGATAAAGATTGACTAATGGACTTATTTATGACGTATAATGTGATTTGTTTGGCATTACCTGATGAGGATCAAATGAGGATGGAATAATTGCCTCATTAAATACCTAAACATGAAGAGAATTAGATGAACTTTGGAGTAATTGACATTTCTGAGATAAATAATGGCATTCACATGACACAATAATATACACAATAATATTAGAAACGATATCTGACAAACTCTTATTTGAGAACGTCGATGTCACATCAATTAAAGTTAGTCAATTAAGTTCAGCTTTCAAATTTGATGTTATTTAGTTTAATGACTTGAGCATACTATTTTTGGTTGGAGTACACAAATCAACTCGAACGAGAATCATTGAAGAATACAATTTAATAAATTGCATTTATCTTAATAAGGTATATAATACCCGTAATATCTTATATTGGGTTAATAATATAATCATCAGTTCGGTGGAACTAGGAAAATTTAATCCACAAGAAATTGTTTGAATACATCAATCACTGTTAAATTAGAACTTAATGCGCACTTAAATCAAATAGAAAGCCTTAATAAAGAAGGGTGCCACAGCCAAATGCCAATTTGAAGACTGTATTTAAATAAATTTAAATATTTTTAAGGTATGTAATAACGTACGTTTTATTTATAAGTATCTCTTTAATAAATTGCGATTGAATAATGAAAAAACCTACGTAAATCTGTTCAAAACTGCAATTCAAATGCTTTCTAGGAGAGAAAAGTTCAGTCATGCACCATGACTTAATGAGCGAATTTTCAAAGAAATCTGCGTATTATTGGCTTATGATAATATAGAAAAATTTTGGTTTAGAATTTGGATGGGTGAAAAAAAAAAATTAGGTAGGTACACACGGTTACGGGGTACAAAAGTCAAAATAGTATTTACCCTTTAAGATGCACATCGTTGGAAAGCTTTTTAAGAATACAGTAATTGATGTTATGTACAATTTTATCATATTTTCATTCAATTTTTAAGTTTTTGGTAGTTTTCTTACTACCGAAAGATTAAATTTTAAATAATACAAATTACAATTATCAATAACTACCGGAGACATACAGAGAAAAACAGACCCCTGTCCCGGTGCGGGGTCTGTTTTTCTCTGTATGTCTCCCGTAGTTATTGATAATTGTAATTTGAATTATTCATATTTTCATTTAAAAGGGGGGTAAACTAGAAAAAACCCTGTTTTTTATGCTATTTTTGACCCTAAATGGTCAAAATTTGACCCCTAAATGAACTCTAAAAATTCTGCCCAACGAACTCATCCTTTCTTTTGACATTTTTAAGTGCATCCTAAGGGGAGATATCGTCCGTCTGGAGTGACACATATACATACATACATACATATATACATATTATATACATACATAAAAAAAAATGTTAAATTTTAGAAATCGATTAAGAATGGTCTGAAACGGATTTCCATGAAAAAAGTTTTTCAAAAATTTTCATTACAAAAATGTTGAAGCCGTGGCAATAACTTAATTTTCTTCGAAAATTCGCTAAAAGAGCTAAAAGAGAGGCTTTTCTAACATTTTATTACTTTTTAATTTGAATTCTTTATCTGTTATAACTAAATCGTATACTCTTAATATTACCGTTTCATTAACAAAAAAGTAGTATCAAAGTCAATATAATAGGACCAACGTGTTTATAGTAAGTTTTTTATGTTATTATGGTTTAAATAGTAAATCTTGAGATTTCAAAATTGGATGCAATAAAAGTATTAATACTATAAATAACAATAACGTCTGTTGGGTGTTGATTTTAAATTCCCCGCATTCTCAGCGGCGACGTTTTCCTCTCCCATCCTAAACATAAACACTCAATATCCCCTTTTTCCCCTTCCGTATCTTGTCTTTTATGTATTTTATGTATTAAAGTTTTTCATTTATTTGAAACAAGTGAATTATAATTTTAGTTTAGTTAAAGTAAGAGCGAGAAAGTATATTCGTGTGGTGTTCGTGTAGTAAACGCCTATTTCTTTCTCTACCTTTCCCTCTCCCTACTCCCTTCATCTGTACAAAATCTAAATTGGATGTTTGATTGGCTGTCCAAATAGATCAATTTTTGGATAATATAGAATATAGAATGCTTATCTCTTGATTTGTACTCCTGATTGCAATAGCATTGCATCTCTTCATATTAATGATGTCAATAAAAGAGATTTTATAAATCACCAGGATTTGTGATAAATTGTTTTCTGTTTACACAAGATATGACTCCAACTCTACTGGATTCAATTTTCCATTTCCAACGAATAAAATAAATAATAAAAAGTCATGAATAGAAAATTGTTCTCATTTTTTTTTTCAGTGGAGTTAGAATATCGGAGGCTTTGCAGGGGTTTCCTATGTTAGCAGGTAATGCTTGAATGTAAAACAAATATATTTTTTTATATTCAAGGTAAAATCGTGAGGGTATTTCAGCTTAAAGGACCACTCCAGCTGGTAGATTGTATTACCATTTTTTTTTTAAGGGGGACAGATTTGAATTTTAGATACATGAATACTAAATGAGACCTCTCAAGTGACATCATTAAGACGAGGATTTTTTTTTTTTTTATTATTATTTGAAACGTAACAAAAGACTTGTGAGACCTCTTCTGACAAAAATAACCATTTACTAAGGAGCTTTGTATGAAATAATAATTCTTTTTGGACCTGTTTATTTTCAGTTACACTTAAATCGAACCGAAAAAACTTTCTCTTCTACATAAATTATAAAATGTCTTAGTTGGTTAAATTAAACATTTTCAACAAAACAAAATACCGCCTCTACGAATTTTGATAGATGTTTGTTTACATTGACCTTCTTCAATTTCCAGAGGTGTCACATATATTTTTATTCTATATTTCAGAAACTTGTTTCTTCCGGAATATTTATAAGATCAAATTTGAATGTAGATAGACAACAATAGTTTTTATATTAAATACTAAAATATTTCGTAAATGGGTAAAATACGATTAAAAAACTTATATTCCAGGAGGCAGCGTGCAAAAAGGTGTCTGACTAACATCAAGCTAGAATTTTGTATTTAAGTAAATGTTTGTGGTCCTATTATGAATATGTAGTCTGCTAAGTTCATCTGCGGGACATAGCTTGGCAATAGTGATTAGAAAAAAACCGTTCGAGAGCGGCCTTATCCCCTTTTTGGCGGACAATGTGATTTTCAAGATCCTAAATACGAAATTAGTTAGTAGACCAAAAAGTTGATGATAGTTCGTCACTTAATAGGTTAGTTAGTCAAATATTACTCCAAATCAAAGAGACCTTGTATTAAGTGACCGACTACCACTACTACCGACTACTTCCCCGTCAGTGTGACGTGTTTTTACAGAAAAAATATCGAAATCTTTACTAAAAATATCGAAATTACATTTCTTACCTATATAGTCGAGATCAGGTTGTGCCATTTTAGGAAGTCTTGATGTCCAAGGTTGACATGACACAGGCTCCATAGCATCCGCATCATTCGTCCTCTCTAGAAATAAATAAATTGTTCATTTTTAAATAAATACAACAGAGTCAAGTAAATAAATCCAATTCAGGGCTTGTTAGAAACTTACATGTAATATGTAACATCACATGTACAACATAATTGCATAGTACATTAACTGAAAATGAGTGTTATTTTATTACATAGCTTAAACACCTGATTAACATTAAAATTTAGATGCCAACCAACGTACTAATATTAGGGCCAGAAGAGCAAACAAGAAGAAGAAGAAAAAGAATCAAAGTTACAAAAAAATAAGAAGATAAAATTTATTTAGAACACCCTAAACCTCGTTTACGAAAAATCGAAAGCTGATTAAAATTATGTACTACAAGGTTTTAATATATTATACATTCTACATTAAAAAAATCCTAAAATAAGAAGGGTTAAAAGAGCATAAAGTGGAGGGGGTTATGAATAAATAAATAACAAAGTAGATATTAAATTAAACAAGTTTACATTTTGAACAAAAAGTAATACTATCAATCTTCATTTAAAAACAAGCAGGAGATTTTATAGAGTGACTTTTCTTCAAAAATTGAATTTTTTTGAATTTACAGGTATATAGGTAGGCAACTCAATCCGTGGTTATACTGTATATATATTTTAATGGTTTTCCGTGAAGTGAAGAAAATCAGTATAGATTTGTCTAATTGATATAGTAGATGGATGATGGATCTTAAGGTGAGAAATTAGGAAATATTAAACCATTTTGATTACCATTAGGTCTGATAGGAGCTCTGATATAATTTTGCATAACATTTAAAACTTCTATCGGTGAAATATGGCACTACAATGAATATAAGTGAAAACCAAACTACCTCCTATCATATTCTAACCTGGCACAAGTAATATTTAAGTGTATCACATTTTTCATGTCGTAAAGCTCAAACATAACAATGTTAAAATTCAACAGCAATATAATACCGTGTTTGCTCACTGCAATAGGCTACACAACTCGTGATGAGACACCAAGGGATCCGCAACGCAAGCGTGACACATATGAACTGTTCCAACATCAGACATTACGTCATTAAGATGCTGGCTCGGCATTACGCTATGTCCTGCATCGTTTCGTCGCGTCCGACTCATCAGGGGCCCGACGATGCCCACCCAACTCTGGACCTATACCAGACCAAGAAGATCAGATATAGGACTTATCAGAGACGAGCGTGCTCTAATACCGCCATATTTGCTTGGCTGGCAAAACACAACAGCAATATAATACCGTGTTTGCACACTGCAATAGGCTACACAACTTGTGAGAGACACCAAGCGTGACACATAGGAACTGTTCCAACATCAGAAAATTACGTCATTAAGATGTTGATGCGTGGGAATCGTCGGGCCCCTGATGAGTCGGACGCGACAAAACGATGCAGAACATAGCGTAATGCCGTGCCAACATCTTAATGACGTAAAGTCTGATGTTGAAACAGTTCCTATGTCACTCTTGCGTGGCGCATCCCTTGGTGTCTCTCACAAGTTGTATAATGTTAAAATTATTTGGGATATAGCTTTTTGAGAGTTGTCATTCCTAATGTCAGAATAAGATGATTGTTTTCAGAATTGCGCGTTTTTTTTTTTTTAAATACTGGTATGCAAAAAAATAGTTAACTAATAATTGTTTCGTGTCTGAAAAAAAAATTTCGTTTTATTTAAAAAAATAATAAAACAAAACCTTTTTAAATAATTAAAGTATGTAATAAATATGTATAAAAATGTAATAAACTAAAACAAAATAAAATTTAAATTGTAAAATGTAAAATTCATCATTAGTCATTCTAAATGTTAAATTGAGTTAATACCTTTTCTCTTTCATATTTTCAATTATTAAATTACAGAAAAGCCTCTTTTATAGAAGTTAGTCGTTTTCATAAACTGCTTTTTTTTTACACAAAACGGGGAAAGATGAAAAATTCAAAAAATTTAGGTCACTGATTAACCTTACTTATTTAATCCGAGTTAAAATTAATATTTTAATTATCAAAAACCGCAGTTTCACAAAGTGCTGTTGTTTAATGATTTATTAAATTTACGATTGCTTAATCAATAATTACTCAGGGGAGTAGGCCATCTTAAGTGTTTGCTCTTTCACTTAATACGCAAGTCTCTTTGCGCTCTAATAATATTTTGTTGTAATTGCTTTACGGGAAATTTCTGAGAGGAAATTCTCTTCATAATATTTTTAATTTCCTTAAGACATGAATGATAAAAAAGTTTGGCTTTTCCTTTCTATGTAAACCACTTCCTCCACGATTTATTATTTCATTCAATTATTATACTATATTCAAAATAAGTAAAATAATTCCACATTAAATTATGAAACTGTGTCTCTATTCACCTACTTTATATATTACGATCCATTAAGCCCGATTAAGTAAAATTAAATAAAATAATTAGGATACCTACTTAAATAAGTTATTATATCTATTTGAAGACCAACAAATCGAAAAAAAAAATTGTTTTTATTGCAATAAATGTGGTTGCCTTAGCTTAGCAATAAGTGAGTCGTCGCCGTCGGGACACAACTAGATTATATCAATAACCAGCCGTTAAATCCGTGGCAACGGGTAAGTTACTATATAAATTTTGATAAGTTATTTTATCTATTTGAAGACCAAAAAATCTAAACAAACATTTATTTTTATTCGAATAATTGTGGTTGGCTTAGCTCAGGAATAAAAAAAAAACACTATAAACGTTCTGGTGAATATTTGCACTCAATGCCTAACACTTCCCAAAATTTGGTGAAAATGTGAAAGTTGGGTTTCAAATTTAACAAATAATTTCACCCAAAATACAAGATTATTTTGGTATAATAACACAGTTCTAAACCCTTAATCTAATACAACTAACTGTAATACTTCGTCAGTAACATTAGATTAAAAAATATTGATTAAGTATGAAAGGCATATTTAATTTTTTTTTTTATTATTATTACATGGAATCTGACATAAGGTAGCGGAAGCATTGTGATGGTTTAGAGTTTAGAATTATCACAATACTAACAAGAACGATTTTTATTACGTCTCTAAGTTCAAAAACGCCCAAGCCAGAAATCCGTTTTAAACATCAGGGAAAATTTTTGAATTATAGGTAATAATAATTAGCCAATTAGCAAAGCTTGTTTTTATTAGTGAAATTTTTATTATATCATTAAAAGTACTCATGGAATTTTGAAGATTTTTAGATGGTTTGAAAATTATCATACACATGGTTCCATATTAATTTAAACCACCTACGCAAATTTATTATAGCTTAAAAAATAGAGTAAACACTAGGAATATAAACATATTCAAATAATCATGTGACCATTCGTCCAAAAGGGCGTGAGGAAGCATTGTGCCAAACAAATTTGGCAGACTATTTTCAAACGTTAGAATGTAGAAAGTAAAGGTAATATAATAAGATATTTGACTTATAGTGATAGTGTGCCCAAAGGGAGTCAGCGTGATCGTGTGGATTAGATGACTTGCTAAGTCTGCTAGGCCATAAATTAATCAAGGGTGGCACGAGGTCGTGGGTTCAATCCCTCACCGTGATGTGCTGATTTATATGGCTCACTAATGATCATATCATACTCCTCTCTTCAGCAGAATAGAGGTTTTATGTCGTGTGAAGTGGCAGTAACTCTCTAACACCAAGGCTAATGAAAAGGGCCAAAAATAGGGTCTAATTGCTAGGTTTGGACAAGTGTTTCGTCCTATCCGCGTAGTACTAATCTTAAGACCTTACTACTACTATAGTGTACCAATGAGTAAAATATCCACACGAAATTTCAAAAAGTACTTCAACTAATGATACAATACACTGGAATTACCAATTCTAGTATTTAAAGTAACTTTATTTCCCATTTTTAGGGTTTCGTTGGTAAAACCAAAAAAAAAGAAACACTTATAGTTTCGTTCCTGTGTCTGTCTGTCTGTCTGTCACTCTGTACGGTTCCAATAACTTTTGAAGCAAAAAAGATAAAAGCGTAAAACTTACCAGTATTAAAGATCGTTTTGACGCGCACACAGGAAAAATATAGAGAACTCAAAATAATCAACTCTTCAAATTCAAAATGGCGGATAATTCACATCCCGAGAAAAAAAATATTTTTTTAAAATTTTGAGTGGGGTATCAAATGAAAGATATTGAAGAGTAGATTACAAATATACATAACACTTGGGGATAGTGTTTGATTTTCGGCGCCATTTTGTCAAAAAACATCGATATTTTTCGTGTGTCCCCCCCTCCTAAAATCGTACTTCCACTATTACTAAAAATATAGAAAAATATGCAAAATGTGCTGTCTGCTGGGCCAATGAAAAAATAAGATTAGCAACTCGATCTGATTTACTGGAAATCCAAGATGGCGGCTAATTCATTTCACTCAAAAAAAATATTTTTTTTAAATTTTGAGTAGGGTATCAAATGAAAGTTATTAAAGAGTAGATTACAAAAATATATAACACTTGAGGGTAATATTTAATTTTCCCCACCATATTGTCAAAAAAAAAAAAAAATCCCCCCCTCCTCCCCCTTACTAATTTTTGTTCACAATACCAACGAAACCCTTTTTACGTGAGACTTCACGCCTTACTAATTTATTTTTTTCTGTTTGATTTAATTCTCAACCTGTGTTACGGCTAACTATTTCGCTCAGTTCACAAATATCTTAAGTAATTGTTGCCTTATTTCTACAAAAAGATTGTTATCTTATAATATCTAAATAACCACTGTTTATTACATTTTACCACATATCTTTTATTAAACAAGATTGGTGTCTCTCGAGAAAATCAGACTTATTACCTTAAATATTGATACACAAGATATTAATGTAAAAAATTAATAAAATATAATTTTATTTAAATTTATTCTTATTATGATGTGAGAAAGTTTTGCCTAAGTTAGAACCAACTATTATAATACTTTATCTGCATACATTTTTAGTACTTAAAGAAGGATCAAGATGTTTTATAATCTGATTATATAGTTTTCATTTTTCAATTTCAGGCTCAAGTGAAATTATTTTTCCATTTTTTTCGGACAGATTTCTCTTAAACCTTGATTTAAGTATCCAAGACAAAGAAAATACATAAAAAAAAAATATCCCTAAAAAAGAGTTTCTGCTGTAACAAATTAGTTAATTAGATCGCTACAACAAAGCATTAAAAAAGAAAGAGAGAAAAAAAAATTAAATTTTCCCTAGAAAAAATCCCAGTGCTTTAATAAAACGGAAGAAAATAGCCTGGACGAAGAAATCGAGTTTTTATCCAATTTTCTCCTCTTATATACGCTTGGTGTGAAATAGAGAAAAAGTTTTTAACGACATTTTCCATAGAATTATTTTAGCCGAGAAAGGTTTAGATGAAGAAGAAAACTGGATCTAAATTTCAAATTCATCAGTTTAATTGGGGAAGTTAAAGAAAAGTTTGGGTGAGAAGAGAAAAGTTAATAAGCGGATATGAATGAGCAAGTGATGAGTGTAAAGAAAGCGATGAAAAGTAGATTACTTATACAGGATGTAAGATTTTAAAGTCAAAAAGAGATTTTGAGAACTCCATCATTCGCAGTGAGAGAAAATAAGCAAAAAGATTATGTGAATGTTGTTACAAGTGTTGATTTAAAGAAAACATAATGCCTTCCCTTAAGAGGGATCGACTGCTTTTAGGAATATGAGTGGTTCTTATCACATTCTGTAAGTACATCGGCTCGAGACCTTCTATCCTTATAGCACACAAAAGTCTCGAAGATGTGAAATATACAGCTAAGAGGCAAGCCTTGTCTAAATGGATTTCCTTTCTAGTTGCTTTATAGTTACTCTGTTAGGCAGCAACTTGTTGCTTTGAAACGCTCAGACGAACTAATGACCTTCTACTAAGAGTAAACCTAATAGAAACGAGGTCTTTGGGTAATGGCACAGAAAATCCTCTCCGATAGCAGACTTGTCTTCTTACTAAACTTAGCCACCTAATCAACTAAACTACAAGCTTCCTAATTCTATCTCCGATATCCTTTGATTTGAAAACCGCCATTAATAAAAACGGATAAATTAAGGTAATTTAGTCCATCAGTATTGAACCTCGTAAAAGATACATATTATTTAGTTGTAAATCAGTGCGCAAGTACAAGAGAAAATCCATTTGGAGAAGGCCTAACACTTAGCTTTGTATTTCAAACCAACGAAACCGTTGTTAGGAATAAAATACCGGAGGTTACGAGCCAATGCACGTCTAAGTGAGTGATAAGAACCTCTCTCATTAGTGAAGCAGTCGCTTCCTTTATGTCACAAAATTTCAAATATTAGTAGAGGAGATTTAGGGTTTAGGGTGGAACGAATTCCCTCAAAAACGGAGTTTGATTTTTTTAGTTATTTGATGGTATCTGTTTGACATAATAAAAGTCTAGAAAAATCCAACTATGCAAAATGCGTTTTTTGGTGGAAAACAACGACTCATTTGCTTTTAATTCCTTAAATATTGCAGATAGAAAAAAAAGTTTAAAATAAAAATTGTAGAAAACAATAAAATAAACCACTTTTATTCTTATAAGATTTTCTGTAAGCCTAATAGGTTTTAAGTTATAGACGATCTAGTTTTATTAGTCTGTGCAATAAAAATCAAGTGGGACTATACCTGGGAGAATTCATGGTAGTTTTGGAAATGGGATAACTTTTGGTTTTTTGGGTCACTGAAATCGAATTTTGAATTTCTCAGCTAAATCCCCCCCCCACACCAAAAAAAAATTATTTTTAAAAAATAAATATACGTGACTGTTTTAGGGAGTATATAGTTATAGAGTATATAGTAGTTTTAGTAATATATAGTTAGCTAAATCTATAGTTTCGTCTATAAGTAGAGCTTTTGCTAACTTTAAAACTTTAATTAAAAGGGCCGCGGTTACTAAAAGGTTAAGAGCCACTACTTTAGAATCCTTATTTATAAAAAGTGCTTGCTACAAACACCAATCAATACATCTCAACATCAGCTAACTAATTTTAATATCAGAGAAATACAATCCTCTTAATAAAGGAAAACTATTTAGTCCTTCAGTAAAGATTGCAACACGTCGTGTTCTAAGTTTTTATAATCTATCTCTTTATCTTAGATAATCTGACCTGTTATGATATTATCAAATATACATTTATGATAAGCGTAGGATTGTTATTTGGGTGGTTTTTATTAATGCCAAATTAAGTAAATGTAGCACTTTTCCCCAACATTTTTCAAACATTTAATAATTCAAATTTGGTTATCAGAATAACATCATTTTATAACATCAGAATAACATCATTTGTAAACTTTCTTTTTGACAACAAATTATTAAGATTCTTTTGCTTCCGAGTTTACCGAAGGTAACGGAAGCTATATGATCGTTCTGAAGTACGAAACATTTTTAGGTCTTCGATTTCAAAAATTCCAAGACAGAAATCCGTTTCAGACATCAGGGATCATTTTTGGTTCCGTGACTGTCTGTCGGTCTGTCGTTTTAATTTTTGCGAACCACCATATCTTAAAAACTACACGTCCAATTTTAATGAAATTACAGTGGTAAGTTGTAATTAGCCCGTTGTTGGTCCCATAAATGTTTCAACCTTCTGCGCCTATTTGTTTCTCTTCCAAGTGCGCACAAACATACATTTATTTTCACCTATAGCTTCAAAAGTACTTATCAGATTTGAATGCAATTTTCATAGTTTATCGAATGTAATCTGCAGATAGCCCCAGATTAATTTGAACCGTCAGCGCTCTTTAACTTTTGTTAAATTGATACTTTAATTTCAGTGTAAAAAACAAAACAATTTTGACAGATTAAGAAAAACGGGGAAAACAATTAATCCAATTAAAAGCATAAAATCAATAAAGTATGCGAGGAAGCTATGTGCCACACCAATTGGCAGTCTATTTTTTTTACTAGTCTAGGACTCTACATAACACTGACATATGAATTTTTTCGTTGATTTGTTAAAATTGGAGGAGATGAAAAACGAAATGCAATACAAGTACTCAGGAGGTTCACAGCTTTTATTTAACACCAACGCCCTACATGAAAAATTTTTGATAACACAAAAAAAAAAAATTATGAGGGATGCTTTTTTGGGGCTTCACTTTAGTTTTCCAGGGTTTGGGTATTAACACAAAACATAAAACTTTAAATTTTTTTGATACGAGTCTAACCTGAAAGATTTTTTTAAAATAAAAACAATATTTTTTTGATGATGTGATTGAGTTCTAACGTACCCTGTATAAAGTGAAAATATTTTGTAAATTTAAGGGCCAACATATTTTCATGTTATGTTATAATGAGAAAGCAAAATATACCTAGTGGGTATTAACGTAAGACTTCAAAGCTTTTAAAAATAAATTTTAGTCTGTAAGTAACACTTGTTTTTTACCTATTTAAATACAGGTAAGTTCAAAAGGTCAAGATGAATGGGATTTAAATATAAGTCTAATTTATATTGTACTTGCTTTTTTTAAATTTCTGAACCCCCTTACCTTTATACTTACAGTGTCATGTTTAAAAAATATTATATTTTTCATTTTTAAAATTTAGAAACATTTTTACTCAGTAATTTTTAATCTGCCCTGCTGTGAAATTTAAAAAAAGCCTTTTCTAAGTTTCTTTAATCTACAATTAATTAAAATTTTAAGATAAAAAAAAGTCTTTCTAAAGTGTATGTAACTTTTTAACAAAATTTTAATTAATTTTAGTTCCATTTTTTAACCTAATTATAATAAATATATTATTTTTATACAACAACACTCCCACTAACACACACAAATTATATAAATATAAAAACTCCAACTCCTTTTTTACTAATAAAAAAAAATTCTGCTTGTTCTTGAACCCTTAAAACATAAATTGTTTTTCTTCATTTTGTATACAAGGTGTTCAGCTTCTTAAAAACTTACTAAGAGTAAACAACCCTTATATTTTTAGGGTTTTGTAGATACTTCTCAAAACCCTTATGCCAAGGATGATGTGTCCGTCCGTCCGTCGCTCTTGGTTCATAGGGCCCGAACCGTTTAAGCGAAACTGCTGAAATTTGAAACACTGGTACTGGTGCAACCTTTTAACCCGACCACAGAAAAAATATACGGAAGTTCAAAATTAGATATGCGCATGTGCAATTCGCAAAAAAGTAGTAAACTCAAATATTTATAATTTTTTTTAATTTTCAAGTGGGTATCAAATGAAAGCTGCTTAAGAGTAGGACGCAAATACATATATGCTTTTTTAATTTTTTCATTCCTTATTGGGTAAAAAAAAAAAAATATACCC
>KZ652587.1:43826-54161 GCA_001010745.2 Gerris buenoi
AAGTGGTATATATATTTGTAATCTACTCTTCAATACCTTTCATTTGATACCCCACTCAAAATTTAAAATAAATATTTTTTTCTCGCGATGTGAATTATCCGCGATTTTGAATTTGAACAGCTGATTATTTTGAGTTCTCTATATTTTTCCTGTGTGCGCGTCAAAACGATCTTTAATACTGGTAAGTTTCACGCTTTTATCTCTTTTAGTTCAAAAGTTATTGGAACCGTACAGAGTGACAGACGGACACAGGAACGATACTATAAGGGTTTCTTTTTTTGGTTTTACCAACGAAACCCTAAAAATGGTTTAAGAAATAAGTTTCATTAAGATTTGTTTAGGGGTCGATAAACACAATAGTAAAATAAGAAAAACTGTGCGAACCACATTCTCAGTGAAAAACGTATTTGCTAAATAATAATGAGGCAGACAACCCCGAACGCTTTGATTTTATTTTGTTTGAGCATTTAAGGGTAATCCAACGGCTCCTGTAATAAAACAGGAAACAGGTTTACTTTTGTTTTTAAAAGCGTAACGATCTCTAATTCGGTCAAACATTCGTCAATGAGTGTGAACCTGGCACGTGCAGCACTGTAAAAGAGAGGTTCCTAGTCTGCCCACGATCAGAGTGAGATAAATGTATCTTCGACACAAAAGCAGAGGTTTTGGGTTTGTTGGAAGCAAACATAAGCTCTGAAACCAGAGAAGGGCTTACCCGCCGCAAAGATACCCTACTCTCGAATGCAGCCAAGTGGTTTTCGATTACATTAGTTAAACTACACGAGGAAGGACAAAAATAAAATTGGGAAAAATAGTTGATCGGCCAATAGAATCCTAGTATAGACCCACTAATAGTAAATGTTTTAACACGATTATTTCTTTTACAAAATTTAGTAGGAATTAAGCTATAAAATGAATGGTAGCATGAGCAAAGTATCATTTACGAGGCATAAAATTTGTCATCATTTCATGTTCTCACCGTCATAAAAATCAAATTTTCGCACTCTTAATCACGTTAAAAGGCATCACTAATTTCCCCTTCTTTCGGCCAATATTACTAACAAATGTTTTCGTCTGCAGTTACTACAAAATATTTACAAATAATATTATACAGATTATTTATAACTTAATTTAATTATTTTGATTTAACTTATTATTGGTCAAATTGCACCAGCAAAAGTGTTACGGAGTTGATAAAGTTTCTTATTTAATTTTGTGTTTATTTGTTGTTTAATAAACCTAACGTAATAATATTTATGATTTAATGTTTTTTAAACATCGTTAAAAAAATTGCATCGTGTGTCTGCCAATTAAAACCTGTAGATTCTAACTAAAGTAACATTTTTGATTACTCAATTTCCCTAAGCCATTGTAATAAATAAATAACGATTTATTGGACAAATCGTAAATAATTGTTCTTTTAATATATAATATTTTATCAGATTCGTGTTGAACTGATTCGTGTTGAACTTTAATTATTATTAATGTCCTTACAACAACATTAATTTTAAAGGATGTCTCTCTTTTTTGCATATTCTTTTTAAATTGAATTTTAACCCTAAATAAATAATTTAGAATTAAATATAATTATTTTATTGTCATCATCTTCATAAATCGATACATACGTTGTTCATATTTAAAATTTCATATAAAATTACGGTACGAGAAAAATAAATAAATTGGTAAGGCTTGAATTCTCACGTAAAAAGGGTTTTGTTGGTTTTGTGAAACAAAGTTAGTAAGGTTGAGGAGGGGGGGGGGACGAAAAATGTCAATGTTTCTTAACAAAATGGCGCCGAAAATGAAACACTAACCCTAAGTGGTATATATATTTGTAATCTACTCTTCAATACCTTTCATTTGATACCCCACTTCAAAATTAGTAAGGGGGAGGAGGGGGGGGGATTATTAATTTTTTGACAAAATGGCGGGGAAAATGAAATATTACCCTCAAGTGTTATATATTTTTGTCATCTACTCTTCAATACCTTTCATTTGATACCCCACTCAAAATTTAAAATAAATATTTTTTTCTCGCGATGTGAATTATCCGCGATTTTGAATTTGAACAGCTGATTATTTTGAGTTCTCTATATTTTTCCTGTGTGCGCGTCAAAACGATCTTTAATACTGGTAAGTTTCACGCTTTTATCTCTTTTAGTTCAAAAGTTATTGGAACCGTACAGAGTGACAGACGGACACAGGAACGATACTATAAGGGTTTCTTTTTTTGGTTTTACCAACGAAACCCTAAAAATGGTTTAAGAAATAAGTTTCATTAAGATTTGTTTAGGGGTCGATAAACACAATAGTAAAATAAGAAAAACTGTGCGAACCACATTCTCAGTGAAAAACGTATTTGCTAAATAATAATGAGGCAGACAACCCCGAACGCTTTGATTTTATTTTGTTTGAGCATTTAAGGGTAATCCAACGGCTCCTGTAATAAAACAGGAAACAGGTTTACTTTTGTTTTTAAAAGCGTAACGATCTCTAATTCGGTCAAACATTCGTCAATGAGTGTGAACCTGGCACGTGCAGCACTGTAAAAGAGAGGTTCCTAGTCTGCCCACGATCAGAGTGAGATAAATGTATCTTCGACACAAAAGCAGAGGTTTTGGGTTTGTTGGAAGCAAACATAAGCTCTGAAACCAGAGAAGGGCTTACCCGCCGCAAAGATACCCTACTCTCGAATGCAGCCAAGTGGTTTTCGATTACATTAGTTAAACTACACGAGGAAGGACAAAAATAAAATTGGGAAAAATAGTTGATCGGCCAATAGAATCCTAGTATAGACCCACTAATAGTAAATGTTTTAACACGATTATTTCTTTTACAAAATTTAGTAGGAATTAAGCTATAAAATGAATGGTAGCATGAGCAAAGTATCATTTACGAGGCATAAAATTTGTCATCATTTCATGTTCTCACCGTCATAAAAATCAAATTTTCGCACTCTTAATCACGTTAAAAGGCATCACTAATTTCCCCTTCTTTCGGCCAATATTACTAACAAATGTTTTCGTCTGCAGTTACTACAAAATATTTACAAATAATATTATACAGATTATTTATAACTTAATTTAATTATTTTGATTTAACTTATTATTGGTCAAATTGCACCAGCAAAAGTGTTACGGAGTTGATAAAGTTTCTTATTTAATTTTGTGTTTATTTGTTGTTTAATAAACCTAACGTAATAATATTTATGATTTAATGTTTTTTAAACATCGTTAAAAAAATTGCATCGTGTGTCTGCCAATTAAAACCTGTAGATTCTAACTAAAGTAACATTTTTGATTACTCAATTTCCCTAAGCCATTGTAATAAATAAATAACGATTTATTGGACAAATCGTAATATACAAATTGTACCAATTATTATAAATGTGTAAACGAGGGGTTAAATGGTTATTTAATAAAGTTTAGTTAAAGGTATTTAATTTCCAACAACTGATATAAGAAGTTAGAACTTGTAAACTAGGCTTTATGAAAGAAATTAGGAAGCATAAAATAACATAAGTAACCAAGATATTTTTTACACATATTTATAATGCTTAAAAATAATATTTTTAAAAGTTATATCGTATAACTTAAATTGGTAAGAATAGAGAGAAGACATTTCATCTTCACAAACGGTTAGTTACAGATGTAAAGGTGTAATCAGAATGCTACAGTGGAATTCAAACAGTATCAGGAGGGTATAAGCAAGGTGTAGGGCACTAGCAAACAAAGGCTGGCTGGGAAGGGCAGAAGCGAAGCAGACAATAGGGCTCCTAAACACAAACCTCTAGGTCAAACCTAGATAACAATCTAGAATCAACAGTACATGAGAATATAGGACACAACTCAGCACTACCTAGACAAACCGGCTTAGTCTTGTAGATAGACAAAGCCCTCTTCCGTCATCACTTGTAAAAACAAACAACACAGACAGACTAACCTACACCTAAGTAAAGATAAGCCAATCAATCTACGGCTATATACTCAAAGATCTCTGGTATGGGTAGATAGTGTTTTAAAAAATACGATAAATATTTAAAAGATTTTAAAAGAATACGAAAAACAAAATTTTTAACGGAACATGGCGCAAAAATGACTGGTACAAAATCGAAATCAAATATATTTGTACTCCTTAACTTCCATTAACACCTTACATTACTCATTTCTGAGACGAAGGTGCGTTAACACAGACTAGGTCTATTAATTATAATGGACCTCGATTTCGCTTATGTATACCCTAAAAAAACAGCAATTGGTAATAATGTTTTATAAACTTTAACGTGAATAAAATATTTAAATATATTAAATAGTAAATTTTGAAAATGGAAACTTTTTACGATTTTAATCAACCATAAAATTGATTTATAAGCAACGATCACTCACAAAAAATCAGTAATTATTGTCTTCTTGTGTTGTTGGTTATAATAAGCTGAGTTAGTTATCTATAGATATTTTAATTGCAAATAACACACAAATACTAAGCTGTAACATTGCTAAGCACTTTAACAACCTTTAATTTTCCTCTTTAGTCACCACAACTCTATGTAACAAATTTTAGATCTCTAGGTCCACTGGAAGCTGAGATAATCACTTGAAAAATGGTCTGTGCTGTGACAAAAGGAATCTGTTAGGCATCAATTCGAAACCGCTGAAAGAATGGCTAATTTTTTGGCAGCTTTAAAACTTATTCTAGCTAATCTGATTGTTCTGTTTTATTATTAATGAGTTCGATTCCATACCTTGTCACGTGCGCATCGGCTCTCTGTTTTTCCTCTTTTTTCACCAGTTTAAATCAGTGTTTTTAGTTTTATTTTTATACCACGGAGTTCCATTTTTTATTTTCTGTACATATTACCAGTTTTTTTTGTTGTTTTTTTTATCGAAGATCTTTATTATTTTATTTAATCGAGAGTTTAAAAAAAAAAAGTTAATATAGTTAGACGAGGCTGGCTGGTCGAGGTGGACCCGGTCGGCCTAATCATATCAGGCCGGGACCTTTGAAAGGTAAACAAACTTTTATTTCTTCTAATATGCCAAACAACAACAAAAAAAATAAGAAGAGAACTCGCTCCCTCACTCGGTCTGTCCATTCAGACTCATCAGTGGAGGGGGCAGCACTGCCAAAACGGCCCATTCATGCTTCGGACTCCCCGATCACACCGCTATCTCTTCCAACTACTCCTTCCCCCGGCGAAATAAATCCCCCGTCCGCACCGCTACAAACCCAGTCTAATTCAACCGACAATAATATGCCAGGCCCGAGTTTCCTCACCCAGAATCCTTTTGGTGTTCTACAGACAGACAAAATAGTAGACGACGCTGTTAAGCCACCCCCATTGTTTGTTAAAAACATAACAAATTTTAATAATTTAATTACTACCTTGACCACAATCCTTGGAAAAGGAAACTTTGTTTGTAAGGCTCGATCCTCGGACGTGGTCATACAAACAAACAACTCGGACGTCTATAAAGTAGCCGTTCACCACCTAAAAGCAAATAACATAGAGTTTCACACCTATCAACTGAAACAAGATAAAACTTTTAGAGTGGTGATTCGCCATCTCCATCCCTCTACCGAGCCGAAAATAATAACAGAAGAGCTGGAGAAGCTGGGATTTAGGGCGCGTAACGTGACTAACGTCATACACCCCGTTACAAAAAACAAATTGCCGCTGTTTTTTGTTCATCTAGAGCCGGATCCAAAAAACAAAACAATATTTGAAATTACGGAGCTATATACTGCAAAATAAAAATTGAAGAACCACACAAAAGACAAGAAATTGTCCAATGTAAACGCTGTCAGAGTTACCTTCTCACGCAAAGATATTACAATCATGCTTATAGATGTGTGAAATGTTCAGGCCCCCACCCTACTACTGAATGTAAGAAGACGGACCGAAGTCAACCCGCCACTTGCACCCTCTGTGGCGGCGCTCATCCGGCCAACTATAAAGGCTGTGAAGTCCAAAAAACTCTACAGCGTAACTACAGGACTCAATCTGCTAAAACCACACCACTTAACACTTCTCGACAACCGACGATGGGACCTCAGAGACTCGCCAACTCAACCAGTTCACAATTCCCTTCATTACCTCCAGCCACGCCAACCCAAACTCAGCAACCTACTACATCTACAACTCCACTAAACCTTAGTNTTATTCTAGCTAATCTGATTGTTCTGTTTTATTATTATTAATTTGGAAAAGACGATAATGTGTTTTAATTTTAAACTAACCATGCAATACGGAGAAAATGCTTGTGATTAATAAAACCCTTTAAAATATATAAAAGTTAATAACAACTGGAAAAAGGGTCAGTTACAAATGGACTTGGTTTGAACACAAGTTAATAACCACGATATTTCTCTTTATAAAAGAAAATTCTGATATTGAACTTTCCTGGAATATTTGCGGATTTATCTACCGGGTGTAATACTGATATTAAAACGGGTCTAAACCTGTAAAAATAACATTGTAGTACACTCCTCTGTACAGATTTTCAGTCCCCCATAAACTATGACTACAAGTCATAGTCATAAACTGTTCACCGATCTCAAGACACATATTACCATGTAAATACAGCAGACACTTTATTATAGTTTGTCTGGTAAAAACAGGAAAAATAACGTTTTTGTTGGCATAAATATTATTTTTTTCTAGATGAAATTTTATTTGGTGTTTTTTCTTATCTCTTGCAGAAGATTTCTTCTTTTGTTATAAAAGGAGATCTTTTATATCAATACGATTGATTTATTTTATGATTGGAGATCATTAGTTCAGTGATTTTGCACTTAAAAAAGAGAAAATATTTACAGGGTGAAAGAAACATTAGAAGTAAATTCGAAGGGTATAAAATGGTTTATCTTGAGAAGGGCGAAGCTTTATTTCTGTTGAAGCTCCATTGCTAGAGGGGGTTGTTTTTATGGGTGAGACATAACACGAGGCACGGCCATTTAATGCCAATACGTGATTCGACCCTAAGAGAAAAGGCCATTAAAGCCTGCCCATGCTATAGGCAACAAGATTCTCGACTATATAACACAACCGTAGATAGTTACAGGTTCAGCACAGAATAGCAGGCTTTTCTATCCTAATCGAAGCATATTAACACATTCTGTAATTGAACTTGCTTAAACCCAACCATTCTGTTGAAATTGTATCAATTCAATACAAATACTCATTTCCAATAACTGTTTGAATTGTAATGAACAAAAATCATTTGAGAGATATCATGCATATTAATTTATTTCGAGTCTAAAACGTTATTTCAGAATATATAGAAGAGTGGATCCTCAACGGGTAAGACGGAAATAAAAACACTGAGATTAAACAGACCCACTGGGAAGAGCAACGTAATTCATGCAAATATGATAACTGTATTAAGAAATTAAGAGATGAGAGATTTACACGTATGAGTAATTTAGAATCAGTCTTAAAAGAGTTTATTGATAAATTTACCAAATGCCTTGAATTAAAACATGATTTAAAAATTAAAAACAGAAATACTCGTAATACCATAAATTCCAACCTATATGACCCTAATCTAACCGATTATCTACAGTTGCATAAAAAAGGGTGGACACAAAATTTGAGCAATTTAGAGGTACCGATAGGAATGTTAAATCTATTGAGTCTTTTGTCTGGTCCCAATTTCAGCATAGCTCAAAATAGACCTAAACATCTTATAAACGAGTTCATTGTAGATATTGAATTAATGCTTAATAACTTAAATACTTCTGATAATCATATTTGTGCATTGAGGAGCCATATCATAAATAAAATTGACCTATTTCAGAATAGACACAACAAGTACTACCCTAACGGTAGCTTGGAGAAACAAATTTTAACCGATATTACTGTAACCAAACGTTTCCTCCTTAACAACTCCCATATTATTATCACTAAATCCGACAAAGCAAATACTACTGTAATAATGGAGCAGAGCCTTTATCATTCTAAGATGGAAGAATTACTTAATGATAAACATACTTATAGACACCTTAGAACTGACCCCACTGAAAATATTATTAAACAATATAAATCCCTATTAAACAAACTTTGTGAAAAGAATTATATTAATAAACAGAAAAAAACATCCCTTAATACTTATTGCCCTAGGATATATGGCCTCATTAAAACGCATAAACCTAATTTACCTCTCAGACCTATCATTAGCCAAATCAATTCCCCCTTAGAAAAATTAGCCAAATTCTGCAACCCTAATTTAAATTTCTTAAACAATAGCAACCCCTATGACATAACCAATTCTAACCAATTAAAAGAAAAACTTTCAAACTTGCATATTAAACCGGATGAAATTATGATTTCAATAGATGTTACAGCTTTGTTCACTAATGTACCCTTAGAGATTTTTTATAAAATAGTTAGATCTAAGTGGGAACTTATTCAACCGCACACACCAATTAAAGATCTCAACCTATTCATTGATTGCTTAAAGCTCATTCTGAACAACGGAACCTTCAAATATAACTCTCATTTCTATGCTCAGAAGCACGGGATACCGATGGGCGGGGCTATGTCTGTGAATGTAAGTGGGATAGTTTTAAATCATATTCTAAATAACACCTTAACTGATTTTAATCCTGTAATTATACAAAATATATCGATGATCTGTTTTTGATAGTGAAAAAGTGCGAGGTAGATGCCATCTTAAACAAACTCAACCTATTCCACCAAAGGCTCCAATTCACAGTTGAATTAGAAAGCAATAGTAGGATCAATTATCTCGACATGACTATCTTTAGAGATAAAGATGGTAACATCTCAACAGCTTGGTACGAGAAAGATGTAAAAAGTAATAGGTTCATCAATTATCGATCGTGTCACCCTACCCATCAAATTGAAAATAGCGCCAAAACCTAATCGTAAAAGCCTTATCCTTGACAGACAAACAACATATTAACAATATCCGTTCCAAGATTTTTAAGAAACTCAAAGATAATTTTTTTCCAGTATATTTAATTAAAAAATTATGGTACAAAAACAGTAATCTTAATGTTAACCGTAATACTGATAACACTCAGACAATAAACATTAATAATAAATTTGTTGGCTTAACTTATATTAAAGGCCTTTCAGAAACCACACAAAAACTCTTACAAAAATTTGATTGTGGAAATATTAAAATAGGACATAAACCCAATAATAAAACAGGGAAGTTATACCACAATCTTAAAGATAAGATCCCGATTGACCATGCTATAGGAACCGTATATCAGATTCCGTGTGGACATTGCCCAAAGAGCTACATTGGAGAAAGCGGCCAACTCCTAAAACACAGACTGGAACAACACCGGTATGATCAGCAGAAAGGCAACGCTAATACAGCCCTCTCCAGCCACACCCTAGCCACACAACATACTTTCAACTTTGAAGATACTAAAATTATAGGGAGAGAAAGTAAAACCAATAGGAGAAAAATGAAAGAAGCATTAAACATTGCAATTAATCTAGATCAAACGGTAAACTTAAAAACAGATTCTAGATCACTCAATAAGTTTTACAGTGGAGTCTATTTTTCAAATTCGAAACTCCCGCCACAAAATCCGACACAGTTATAATTTATTCCTAATACTCATCAGTAATTATTCTTTTTGTTATCATGAACAGTATCAATTTAAAGTTTATGACTAAGTAGAATAGTTGTTTATACTATGTTACCATTAGTTTTTATGAAATGTTTAAAAAATTTTTTGTTCACTGATAAGATAACACTTTTATCAGAGTGCATTATCAATCATTACCGTTGACAGTAGACTTTTTCATTTTTTGGCTTTAGTTTTAGTTGTATAACTGTGATATTGTTATGTAGTTAATTGTTGGTTTTATTATTGTTAATTTTGTTAATCTGTGATAATGTTACCAAATGATGTTTCATATTTTTTTGACACTACTCCGTTTTTATCTATGGTAAACTACACAGTATTTTAGTAATTTTGAGTGATTTTTTCCCTTTGATCGATAAAATCGTTTATACTATTAAACTTTTGTCAGTTACACCCACTCGCTAACAAATTTTATGTTTAATGGTTTTAGGAGATTGACGTGGTGAACAACCAGTTCCCCAAATTGATTTGTAAACTCGTACTTTGTAGAACTTTTTAGCTTGAGGGCTAAAGTAGACAGTATAGGTAATATTACTTATTCTCAGTGATTACACTATTGTTATATTAGCGGATTATTTATAATGTTGTCATGCTTACAATAAATTATTATTATGTTTAGGCTTGAAAATGGCTGGCTAAGCCGAAACGTCGCCACAGTAAAACATGTACTAGTGTTTTTATTTCCGTCTTACCCGTTGAGGATCCACT
>KZ652587.1:88770-100306 GCA_001010745.2 Gerris buenoi
GGGTAGAGCCCCCTAGTCATTCTAAAAAATAACTTATTTTTAAATTATTTGAAGTTTGGCGGTATTTTGAAAGATGTTAACAAACTTTGACGTCATGAAAATTATCACACTAATAAATAATTATATTCACTTATAACTTTTAAACTAATTAATACAATTTCATCGGGGTTTTTTATATTTATTCCGGTTCCAACGATATGCTATATGTCAAAAACCTATTTATACTTTAGGTATTATTAACTGGCATAAAAAGTTGATTTTCCGGGCGGCATGGCACCACAGGTAAGGACTGATTTTTTTGCCAAGTTTTAACTCTTTAAGTTAAAGACCTTGGGCGCTACGATGTTAACACACACACATGCACTCACACGCACATATAGACATGCAGAAAACCACTCAGGAGATCTTAAAAACACCCAAAACGGATAATTCCGTTGAAATCTTGACAAAAAATGTTTGGTGAAAACAATACTTTTCCTACTATAGGTAGTAAGAATTAAAAAAGTTAATTTTGATTAGTTTATAGTTAAAGCAGATGGTTGCAGAGAAAAAAATAACATTCCCATCAGACTCCGTCGGCGAATTAATCCAATTAAAATATTATAATATAAAATATAAATCACCAACACTATAAAACTTCTGCTTGTATCAGGTTGAAATGTTACATGCATGTTTCAATTGCACTTAATTAAGGCGATGTGTAAGTAGTTTTATTAAAATCGTTGCGTTAGAACGAAAGGTATTGGTAAAAACATTGTTTTTTTATTTTAAACCTTTAGGTCTGCTTTAATAAATTTAGCGACCTTCATCAATTTATAGCAGTGACGTTGAAGTTGTTAGTCTCATTAAATAGAAGAA
This sequence comes from Gerris buenoi, assembly GCA_001010745.2. Classification (NCBI taxonomy): domain Eukaryota; kingdom Metazoa; phylum Arthropoda; class Insecta; order Hemiptera; family Gerridae; genus Gerris; species Gerris buenoi. Next base: position 89,629 of record KZ652587.1, read on the forward strand.
GTTAGAATTTTTTCCCGTCCTAAAATTTTTAATTTTAAATTTGAAGCTTACGTTTACACGAGCGTAGCGTGTGAGCACTTGTCCAACAAACTCAGCCTAGGTATTGGTAAAATGAACATGTGTACCAAATTTCAACTAACTCGGTCATCTTTTACTCAACTTATCGTCGGTAGATTTTGTGACGCTTGGTTGCGTGACGGTGATTTTGGTCGTTTTTTCGGATTCACTCCTGGGCTCCAGAACCTGCCACAAGGAACTTCGTTCCAAAAACTTTTTTTTCTTAAAATAATCTAGCATTGTTTCGTTTTAGAAAATTTTCAAAATGTTGAAAAATTAAACTAAATTTAGGCAATCTATTAATTTATTAAAATTGTTCTGAAAAATTGAATCAGGTTAATTCGAGTTTTAGAATTGTTGGATATTTCCATTTTATCTTTGAAATAATTATTTAATATAAAGTTTGGAGATAAAAAAAAATAAAGAAATATAATCCGTGTAAAAGTTTAACGATGGACTAACAATAACGAAAAAGTATTTAGAATAAACAGAAAGGTTTTTTGTTTATTTAATTTTTTTAATTTTGTTCTTTCAATTAAGTTTTTTTGTTCTTTTAAAATCTTTGCTATAAACGGAAACTTTGAATGATGATTAGGAGAGGTAGGATTGAGGGGCATGTATATTTTTAAAGTAAAACGGAAAATCAATAACTTAATTTTGTAGGTCCTTGAATAAAATTTCTCTTATATAAAATACGTTTCTCTTTTTATTCCTTTGTTTAGACCCTTTTCCTCTGATTTGGGACTTCGGAATTAGAAAAAGGGGTTAAGAAAACACTAATGTTTGTACAGAGCTTTTCAATGCTGGAGTCCTAAATAAACAATCCACATGTTTCTAAATACACTCATATAAACAAAGACAGAAAGTTGCTAAGCTTATTTTTACAATTATACAAACTTTAAAATGTTACTTATTTAGTAACCTGCAATAAAAAAATACATGAGAAATAATTTGAGTAAGAAAAGAAAACCTTAGATAATTCAAAAGGTGAATATGACCCCAGGTGATGTAATATGCCTTTCAAATAATTAAATTTTAATTTCCAACACAAACTTTCAACCTTTGGCCATTATCAGTGCCGGTAAATACTATAAAGGAAGAAAGTAAGCCTTATGATGAGTCACATGAGAGAGAAAAATCAGGGTCTGAAAGATCTTTTAACTAGCAAACTGAGCTGCCGATGATAGCCGAAAGCTATAGTTTTGGAAATAAACATTATTCTGTGGAGAGGCTTTCCAGTTGTTAATTATTCTATTGATATCTACTCCACTCGCGCTCTTAATCTCCATAATACTAGATGTTAGAGGTCGACCAAGAAGTCATGAACACGGTAGAAACTGAAAGCTTAGCTTCGTTTAAAGTCTACATCTAAACTTCCGAGTATTGCCGAAGTCAGTATAGTCGGGTGATATCTAGTTTGTATGGCATGTGCAGTTTGTCAAATCTCACAAATAACAACAGGAAGGTTTCCAATCTGTTAGGTTTCCTGTTTTGTTTGTTTTTATACAGTACGAGTTATAGTCACAACTGTCATAAAAGATTTTCGTACGATCCACAAATCCACGGGATGATGCAAATACAAAGGACGCTACAAATAACGGGGTAGGAAATCAAAAGTAACAGATCAAACTCAGAAATAAAGAGGAATAATCAATAAATAATATAAAGATATTATCGTTTAGTAGAAGTGATTTCTTATCAGGTACAGTGTTGCCTGTAGCAAAAAATATAGAATTTAAAAAAATAAAATGATTAATAACTAAAGAACAACACTGTGTTTTTTGACAGTGGTCTATTTTATTGAAAACTGTCTGTACATGACGACACTAGCGCACCCCTCAGATTTCCATGACTTCTTGGTCGACCTCTAGCAGTGTTAGTTCTAAAGCTAAAAAATGCGATTTGTATCCATTAAAAATGTCAATTATATAAATTACTTAATAAGAAGCTTCCAAAGAAGCTATAATGAATATATCTTTTACTCACGCAAAAAGCTATGTATATTTGTTTATTTTTGAAAAATTAAGGTAACTATAATCTCGAAAATTATACGTGATTAAAATGCATCGTCCAAACACAGAATTTGTTTAATGCAGTCTGATTAAACGATTTAACTACCCTAATATATCATCCTCCAAACTGCTCCAGTTAGCTTTTAGAGAATTGTAAATTTCACGAAATCTTGGTTGAAAGTACTAAGTTTTAATGTTAGTAGTTAAGAAAGCCATTTATTTCTTGGATTGCTATAAGGAATGAAATAATTCAACTTCATATTTCGCCAGGTTTTATTTCTTTTTTTAAATTGCTTATGATTTGCTTTGTTTAACCCATAGCAAGAATTATTGTCGTTAACTCTCTTATAATTATTATATTACAACAACCACACTTTTATACGTCATTTATAAGTTTCGGTACACCAATTTTGATTACCTGAAGGATGCCGTATTTAAGTTCCAAGTCGAGGAAGTGGTATTGCTTGGCGTAGGGAGGTGGCCTGGGTGTCTGTGAAGCAGGTGTCGTAGGCGGGGCGTAACTTCCAGTTTCCTGCCAAGCTAGAATGTTTGCAAGAGACGCCAGTACTGGTTCACTGGCGAAAGCAAGTGTTTCACCACTCTCCTCAACAGAGTGTACTACCTAAAACAGATATAAAAACAAATTAACATCCAAACGAAGAGTAGAGAAGTAATATGTATTTTCTCAAAATCTTTAGGCAGGGACCTGCAGGCCAGGCGATAGAAGTAGAAACTAAAGAAGAGCATATAGCTCGACGCTTTGGAACTTTTTAGTCATGGCTCTGGTGATCGCCAATTGAAGTTAAATGCTTTACCTTAACTGAGCTACTAAGAATGCGAAGATATCATCTTAATTATTTGATCAATTTAGTATTTTAGTTTCTACTGCTTTTCATCTTTCTCAAATTTTTGATTACAATATAAAACGAACTATCATAAACAAAAGACGGTTCTAATAAAATAATAATTTGAATGGTTATTAATATCTTAAACACGTGAATAATATAAATAAATATAATAAACTAAATTAATTAATTCAGTAGATAATAATAATACACGAAAATTAAAAAAAGGTCAGACAAATTAATATGTAACTGACAAGGCTCAATCAGCTTAATATTTATTTCACATTTAAGTCAATTAGCTGAAACCTATTCAAAATCAATACAAATATAGCATTAGTTTTCGTTTTGTAATAGCCATAACTTTTAAGTCAAAATTAATTTAATTTCGATTATCAAGGCTCAAATCAAATGGCAACGAGAAAAACGTTCACGCAACAATGAAATAAAATAATGCAAATATTGGAGAACTACTTTTAATTCCTTTTGGAAATAATAAAAAGTACTTAAAAACCGTTATTATTATACTAGTTTTTCTATTTTGATAAATTTATTTTTTGTTGATACTATTGCTTTCCAAACCCACCCTAGATTGTAAGTAAATAAATAATTTTACCTTATTCAATATAAGTAACATTGGAAATTACAGTTAAAATATTGTTATACAAAAAAGAACCTTGGTAAAGTTAGGGTTAACATTAATTATTGTTTGTAGAGGTCAATCTGTCCGAGAGGCAAACTACTAGCTTTACGATGAGATAATATTTGTAGCTGTACCCTCGGCAAATATTGAATTACACTGCTTATCTCTAAACCCAACCCTACAATTAATATAGGCTTATCATTAATTAAAACGTATTGGATCAAGAGTATTTTCATTTGATCTGTTCATTATATTACATCTACTCTTTACTTTACTGTTACTTCTTTACTTACACACAAAACATCAAGCACAAATCAAACTTCAATAGTACCATATGATATATTGAAATGATAAATTCTGTCATGCAAATGAATGTTTGTAAATCGGCTATAGAGTTATCTTTCGTGATGTATTTGTTTCTATTTGTTCTATTACAAATAGCAAAAGGGTACAAAAGTGATAGTTTTAGAGATATTATTAGAGCATTAGCCAATAAAATAAATGCGTAAACAGATGACCAATCGATCATTTTCCTATAGCTGACTAATCATTTTGATGTGAACAATTTCTATAATTCAATAGTTATTTACGCAACAAGGGAGAGAAGTATGTTTTCCTGCTCGAGGTTAGGTTTTCTCCTGAGGCACAGCCGAAGGAGAAATATTTATAAGCTTAGATAAATGAGTTAGCTCCCGAGGCTTGCCGAGGGAGACAACTATAGTATTAGCACGTAATTTAAACACCTTAAACTGATATTTAGTTACTTGGTATATTAAAATACCAATTTTTATACTAAATAAATACGTTTTTAATTTAATTACGTTTAGTTTGCTTTTAATTTAAATACTTTGTATGATAATCTAAAGTAATCTTCTCGAAAAATTAGTAAACAAAACAGCTAAAAAAAACATTCCTACAACATAATACTTAAAATTTACCTAAAAAAATACCTTTTAAGTTGGTATAATTGTTTATTTACTCCCAAGGGAGGGAAGGAACACTGTTATTAGCAATGTAAAGTCCACTTACAGTGCAAGTCGTAGATAAAAGTTTTTTTCACCCAGGAAAATCGTGTTTCAGAGTTATTAATGCAAATAAATCTAATTTAGCTGAAAATCGAAAACCTAATGAACAATTACCCGGTGAGCATGCTTATAAATGGACTAAAAATTGCTTCTGACGATATCGATACCTAATCCCGAATTAAACTTTTAAATTTTTCTACATACCTTAGAAGTCAACAAACGACAATAGAACTAGACCGAGAAAAACGCTTATAATTATGAAGTACTCAATTAGTACCTGTACTTGGTTCAATAAATTAGAAATTTAATTTGTATAAGTTTTTGATAGTATTCATACTACGGAACGTTTAAATTTTAATTTAAATCAAATTATAATTACTATTTACAAAGGGAGACAGACAGAGAGAAATAGACTTTAGCGCCGAGACTCGAACCACGGACCTCCCCCTCATTTCCAGTATGCGGGAGCTCTAACCAATTAAGCTACACTGAAGAAAAATTTCCTCTATGGATACCTAATAAGAATTAAACTTTCACATTTTTCTACAAGCCTTAGAAGTCAACAAACGACAAAAAAACTAGACCAAGAAATACGCTTGTAGTTATAAAGTACTCAATTAGTACCTGTACTTGGTACAATCAATTAGAAATTCTATTTTAATAAGTTTGCTAAAAATTGCTTTTAACGGCCATTAAGGAGGGAAGATAATAAAGTCACTATATCCAATGAGTCAAGGTGCAAAATATTTTCGGCGTCATAACCGATTTCGATATAAACGATTTTCAGCATATTTCAATAAAACTTTAATTAAATTAGATATTATAGGATTTTAAAATTTAGTATCATAATTTTAAAATTTAATTATTTCATTGTAAACGAGACAGTTTTGTACGAACTTGAATTCAACCAATATATTTTACTTTCAGTGTTACTCTTTATATATAGGCAAAAACCATTAATCACAATGTTGCTAAGGGAATCTTCTCTACAAACAGTATTATAAAACATAATATCGCGCTAAAAAAAAAAAACATAGTAATATTTATATGAATAAATAATATTCAGAACTAAAGTGTTCACATACAGGTATTAGGTAAAACATACATAATAGTTGTAGTCTTCGTGGAAAAGTAGTATAAGGTCGCGTGTTCTAAAATAATATCAGCAAAACATCTCAATAATTCTTCCAACAATTATTCTTATACCCGTTACAATGAATTAGTTATGAGAGAAAGAGTTAAAATATTATTAAATTTTTATATATTAATGTCTAATGTTTGTATATTTGAGTGAACCTAAGGTTAATACCTGGAGAAGGGTAAAGTTTATATTTTGTAAGAGGATCTAGGTATTCTCCATTAATAAATCCGCTTAAACATGTTATCATTTTCTAATTCTAATCTTATTACGAGTAATTCATGAATTCATAATATAGGCATACTTTAACAGTTAAATATAAATTAAAACTCTACATTACTAGTGTTTTTTTAGAGGTAAAATAATCTTAATTTTAAAGTAATTAAAAAGTAATCTGTAAATTAGTATAACACATAGATTCACACATAAAAAATATTATAATTAGAATATTTAAAAACAAAAGTTAACAAAAGAAGTTTGATTATAATTAGGTAACTTTGGACAAAAAATCATCCCAATTTCATCAAGATTTTACGAGTAGATTTTAAAATATGTGCGATTTTCTGATTTATGCAAAATTAAATCTTATGCGAAATAATACTAGGAGATAAAAGGATTAATGGGTTGCTTAGTTCCTATCACGTTAGGATTAATCACGTTCATTAATTTAATATGCCTTTTTCACATTGCCGTTTCAATTGTACTTTAGACTAGGTGTATAATGTATTATTAAAATCGTTACGTTAGAACGTAAGATACGTAAAAACGTTGATTTCTCTATTTTATACGTAAAGGCCTGCTTTAATAAATTTAGCGAAGCGATCTTTTAAATTTCATAGTCATGTCGGTGTTGGTTTTACTTTTTTTTAAAAAAATGATCTTTTTGAAGATTGAATAGATGAAGTTAGAATTTTTTCCCGTCCTAAAATTCCAATTTTAAATTTGAAGCTTATGTTCACGCGAGCGTTGCGCGTGCCATAAGGCATCGTTCCACAAAACATATAGGAAAATAAATCCGTCACTACTAAACTAAAAAGTTAACACTGATCCAGATAAATAAATGTCGTTCATAATACAGCTACATTTTTACCACTATAGAGTTCAACATATTTTACCATAGAGTTGTTTGTCTGTTCTCCTTCTCCATTCTCCGTCCCTCACAAACTTCTTTTCTTTCCCAAATTATTCTGAACGTTTAAATTTAAAAGAATTTATCCGACTTGGCAATAAAGCAATAATAATTTTTTTGTGAAAAAATGCTTACATAATAATTAGAAAATAAATTCACATTCATTAATTGATTTGATACATTATAAGCCCATAAACGTAACTGAAATATAAAAGTAGCGTTTATAAGTTCTATCTCAATGCTTTACTGATTAATTAAGTAAATAAATCCTATCAAAAGGAATGGTTGTAATAAAAGCTTCATCTAATTTCCACTAATAATAGCTGATACTAACTAAATTATATTGGCAAAAGGTTGAAAGAACAAAAAACTTTTAATATTAAAACTGTGTTGATTGAAAATGAGATTTTGACGAAGGAAAATTGATGAGGACACCTTAATTGTAAGTTTTGTTCTAAGTTTAGTCTTTTTTTATTGAGTAAAAAGCTAAAGCGTTGGTAACTTGTGCAATAAGCGGCGGAGGGCGATGAGAAGAGAAAAAACAATTTTCCGGCCCTGGATTTTTTTTAACCGTTCTTAGCTTTTATTTTATTTTTTGTTTCTCCTTTACCTTACTTGGTGCACTAATGATGGCGTATTCCAGTTTATTTTTCAGGTTAAAGCTTGGCATTTTTTAAAGAAAAAAAATCCCTAAATATTGCTCGTACACTGTACTCTTTTTTAACCCCGTTTAAATGTGTGTATAACGGCTCAAGAGAATAAGAAAACAAAAAAACTTGAAGCATTCATTTGTAGTAAAAAACGAGAAAGAGAATTTTTTATACTTTTCTCATTACAAGATCTTTCAAGAGAACAAACGTTGATACAAATAAAAAGCAAATATAACTAAAAAAAAAAACGACCGCCTATTAGATTGGCACATAGCTTACTCTCGTCCTTGCGTTGGAAATGGTGAAATGAGTATAAACTAAAATATAATTATATACATTTCATAATCTAGATGTAGAAAAACCACTTAAGTATTTTAATAATAGATTTATTCAACAANCCTATTAAAAGGAATGGGTGTAATAAAAGCTTCATCTAATTCCCACTAATAATAGCTGATACTAACTAAATTATATTGGCAAAAGGTTGAAAGAACAAAAAACTTTTAATATTAAAACTGTGTTGATTGAAAATGAGATTTTGACGAAGGAAAATTGATGAGGACACCTTAATTGTAAGTTTTGTTCTAAGTTTAGTCTTTTTTTATTGAGTAAAAAGCTAAAGCGTTGGTAACTTGTGCAATAAGCGGCTTTTTGGAGGGCGATGAGAAGAGAAAAAACAATTTTCCGGCCCTGGATTTTTTTTAACCGTTCTTAGCTTTTATTTTATTTTTTGTTTCTCCTTTACCTTACTTGGTGCACTAATGATGGCGTATTCCAGTTTATTTTTCAGGTTAAAGCTTGGCATTTTTTAAAGAAAAAAAATCCCTAAATATTGCTCGTACACTGTACTCTTTTTTAACCCCGTTTAAATGTGTGTATAACGGCTCAAGAGAATAAGAAAACAAAAAAACTTGAAGCATTCATTTGTAGTAAAAAACGAGAAAGAGAATTTTTTATACTTTTCTCATTACAAGATCTTTCAAGAGAACAAACGTTGATACAAATAAAAAGCAAATATAACTAAAAAAAAAAACGACCGCCTATTAGATTGGCACATAGCTTACTCTCGTCCTTGCGTTGGAAATGGTGAAATGAGTATAAACTAAAATATAATTATATACATTTCATAATCTAGATGTAGAAAAACCACTTAAGTATTTTAATAATAGATTTATTCAACAAGGTTTGAGTATAAAAAATATCTAATGAAAACGGATGAGAGGATTTAAGAATTGTCGTAATCATTGAGAGAGAACATGAGAGAGCCCCGTGGCAATTATAGGTAAGTGTTGTTGTTTGGAACAAACAACAAAGTTGGTTCTTTCGATTTTGGTGTTAATAAGAGCTACCCCAGTGGGGTAACACTTCATCAATAGCGGTGTTAATATAAAAATAGTCTACCAATTTGTGTGGGACATAGCTTACTCAAGTCCTTTATTCAATAATATCATTTAAAATACTTTAGTCAATATGCAATTTAATAACACATTTTTATCAATACAGTTTTTTTATATCAATACCGAATCCGTGCACGGTCAATAGTATTGACAAAACTTTTGTCTATTGACAATACTGACCGTGTGTGGACCACTTTAGGATAAATGGTCAAATAATATTTCAATATGTTTCGAATCCAAGTGGTGTCACACTTATTTTTATTCAATTATAAATGAGCGTAAACAGTTTAAATTAATACGGAACAATTTGTACAATACATTAAATAAATCGTTTAAATTATATAAATCGGCTTGAGTACTGCTAAAGATATATGTATGAAATAAATGTATATATGAAAGAGAAGCAAATAGGTGCAGAGAGAGTCTTCCCATTATTATGGGAAGACAAGACCAATCATCCAAATTAATAGGATCAGGTTTTTTTTTTTTAAATAGAGAATTTAAGATATTGTTGTTCGCAAAAATGTTGAACAACAGACCGAAAGACAGAAACGAAGCCAAAAATGTTTCCTGTTTTTTGAAGGGATTTTTGCCCACGAATATTTTAAATCGGATATGGTAATATGCAGTCGTTCATAAAGAATGTAGGACAGAAAGACAGTTGTCCTAGTTTTTAAAAGATTTTAAGTTTAAACCTATTTCTGGCTTGAAAAATATGAATTTAGGAACAAATTAATTTCTTTGTGGTGACTTGACCATACTGTTTCCGTTACCTTCGGTAAACTAGGAAGCAAACAGTTGTTTGGGCAGGTGAAAAAGGTATCAATGAGCGCAAAAGCTCGAAATTAACATGGTATTGTCTGTAGAAAAATTTGACGTACCATATAATTTTAATTAGAATCGTACAATCTGTCTCTGAACATAATGAACATACACGATACCAAAATTGTTTCCTGATGTCTAAAACGCAATTATAGACATTTTTAATTTGAATCCAAACAAATTTGTTCTACAGAATGATCACAAGCTTATCTTCAGGAACCTTGGAAAGAAAAACATTAAGTTCTTTTAATTTATTTGAAAACCCCTTTGCGTAATTAGCTAAGTCTTTAAGCTTGGAGGAATTATTACACGAAATAAATGTTAACTTTCGGTAACTAAACAGAACAGAGTTTATTATGCATTTAATTAAAATATTTCTTCAACTTGGGTATCATGTATATGTAATTTGTTCATTGCTGTTAAGTTTAATTAAGTATTTTCATTGTAAATCTAATTGAACAAGATAATGATGGTACTTCTTTAGACCGTTACTCCCCTGTATTTTTTTAGAATATAAATTAATGTAATTATTTATAAATTCCTTTGTCAAAATAACAATTGAGAGATATGGATATTTAGTCCAATGTACTTCGGGACAAATGAATATCACACCTCACACCTATGTTTTTATAAAGGGTGTAACAGTCTAAAGCAGTACCGTATATATTTACTAGATATTTCGATGCCTTTATCATAAAATTGTATACAATTTAGTTGAACAGAGACAGGGTGGCTTATTTGAAATCTTACAAAGATATTCTGTTAGGAATTATTTAAAATTAATTTTTTTTAACTCACGTGCACCTCCGAAAAAGGATAATACAGATCGGGAATAATATTCCTGGCAATAGAGATCATATAGGTACCTTACCTAGAAGAATTCTGAAAATAGTGTTTTTTGGGCCACTAATTTCGAATTTTTACTGGTCTTATATAACTTTGCTTTGTAATAGGTGTGCGATG